>VDFB02185135.1:0-13958 GCA_007258455.2 Sequoia sempervirens | reverse complement strand
CATCATGTAACTCACCACATCGGAAAATCTTTTAAGAAGTGTCTAAAATTTGACTTTTTAAAGGTTCGACCAAAATTTAATCATGGAACCCCCAATAGTTGAACCAAGAAAATATCATTTGTTGCTTGTAGAATATGATATTTTTATTTAAATTAAAATTAATATACAACCTAAGTGGACCAAATATTTATTGATAACCATAAATCTTTGATATCTCTACCTTTTATATTCAACACATATGGACTAATTGTTGAACACAAAAAATCTATTTGTTGTTATAAAAACAACACATAATGATTTAAAATACAACTTAGTTGAACAAAATGACCAATAGTTGTTACTAAAACTTTTTGAAAATCTCTTCACATTTAATGGGAAAATATACGTTATTTATTGAAGCCACTTTTATATTTGTGATAGACAAACTATTAATATAAAATTATCTAATGCTTGTACCGAAGGGAACTTCAAATTTTGTTCTAATGTTTCACCTATGCCCCGCTTCTATGTCAACGGGTCTTTTCATGGTGTTGGAAAATTCTTAGGGCCTGGTTTTAGCTTTTTCTTCATGTAAAACCCTTGTGTTTATTTTTTTCCTTGGTTGGGATCTATTTCGCCATTACCTTTTTTGAAGGGTTTTAAAAACATCTTATGCCCCATCGTTCCATCTAGGCCTGGTCCCTTTGGTCTTAATATTTTATTTCCTCCGCGGATTTTATTTTCCTAAGTCCTGGTTGGCCCTGTGCTGAACGGTTTTAAAAAAACTTATGTCATTGTTTTCCATCCACCTAGTAATGTCCCCTTACCCTTTAATGAATGTTTTATTTTTCAGAAGGATGAAATTTGCGCTGTCATTGATCAAAATGCCTTCAAGATCAACGGTTGTTTGCCATCCTGTGATCGGGAATTGTAGGATGGTGATATCGCAGGCGGGTGACACGTGTCCCATTTGGGGATCAAATTTGTGTGACTGTTCATCAACTATCCTCTGATCTGATCCGTTCCTCGCCATCCCACGATGGTGCTTTGGTTGATTGTGAAATCACGGGTGAGTGCCACATGGACTGTACAAGGTGGGGCCCAATGAAATTTTTGTGCGATATATTTTAAATGTTTCATTGCTTCCAAAGCAAAACATTTAAAATGAAATATTTGACAAGGCTTGGGGAAATTCATTAAAATGATCAAAAGCAAGAGAAATTAGGGCAACTAGTGATTTAATGGTATATTAAAAAAAATATCATATTTTGATAGTTGAATACATTCAAAATATTTCTAATATATTTCTAATTTAAAAAATATATTGTTTAATTTTTTAAATATATTTTTTTTTCAAAAATATATTTTATTTTATTTTAAATATATTATACATACAAAATTACATAATCAATAATAGATAATAGATTTTGGTGAATATATCTAGGTTTTTTTAATTTTATTTTTAAAAAGGGGTAAAAACTTTATTGAATTTCAGAACAAAGCATTACAAAGAGAGCAAAGGACCCATGTCCCCAGAACCAGCAGGAAAAACATAACAAAACAATAAAATCACCCAACACCACCACCCCTACCATCTTCAATAAGAAATTTCTCCAACTCAAGACGAAGCGCCTGAGGAGCCAACTCCCACTCCTCAATTCTCCCACCATCAATATGCTTCGAAGCCCGTTTTTCCAAGCAGTCAGCTGCCCTGTTCCATTCCCTTGGAATATGAACAAAGGTCACCACTTCCATCAACGAGCTAACCCGCAAAATCTGATGAACCACACTAGCCAACTGCCAACTAACATCAACAACTTTTTGTTCAATAAGCAAAATGATCAAGACCTGGGAATCAGATTCACAGATAATCCTTCTCCACCCCAAAGCATAGGCCTTCTCAAAGGCACAAAGAATAGACAACCCTTCCACAAGGTTGATAGTCTGAGCCCCTTCATAGGCCAAAAATAGGAAAATCAACGCACCCGAAGAATCCCTACCAATCCCCCCAATACCAACCGGACCTGGATTGCCCCTTGTGGATCCATCCATGTTAATCTTCAACACACCAGCCGGAGGGGGCTGCCAGCAACCAGCCCTATGAATTTTCTGCTTCACCCGCCTCTCTCTCTTGACACATGCAAAAGCTAAGGACATCCCCTGAATTCCCAATCTCTCCACCACCTCAGCGTCCCTTTTCTCCAAAGGAAATTCCACCTCACATTTGGCTTCCACCGTCTCCTGAACCATGCCCAATATTCTCTACCAGACTTGTTGCACCAACATCTTCTCATCACGAAAGACTCTTCGGTTCCTTTCTAACCAAATTTTCCACAGCAAGAAGATAGGCACCCCATACCACACTTCCTACAAGAAATAAGCCATAGAAGGGGGCCTACCCAAACCATGCCAAAACTCAATCAAGGAGGATGCATGAACACAGGGACTCTGCCAAACACCCCACCAAAAATGCCAAAGCTAGAGAGTAACAGGGCAGCGAAAAAACAAGTGAGAAGCATCCTCCTCACTAACGCCACACAAAACAAAAACAGAAGGACCCTAGAAGCCTCTCTTCCTAATATTATCCCAGGTCAGACACTTGTTCCAGGCCAACATCCAAACAAAAAAATTACATTTTGGCCAGGAAAATTTTCCCCAAAACTGCTTCCACCACTGCACTTCTTCCCCATCCAACCTCTGAGACAATAACACCTAGTACCCCGAGGCAACAGTATAGACACCCTTAGGGTTAGGGGACCAGGAAATCACATCTTCATCTCGAAGTGAGCTACATCATCTGCGAGAAAGGATACTTTGCAGCTCATCGCACTCATCTTGTAGACCAACATCCGGCCAAGCCTCAAGAGACTTCCATTTGGCCCCCTCCAGCTGACCACTAGAATAAAAAGATTTAAAATCACTCACCCGCGTCCAACCAGCCTCAAGAAATTGCTGGAAAAGATTCAACAAATTAGGATACTGAGAGATGATGGGGGGAGAGCCATCCCAAGAATTGGACCAGAACTGGACCTTAGTCCCCTTTTTACATACCCAAAATAAACCCTGCTTAATGAGCACTGCCCCTTTTTTTAGAGTGCCCCAAATCACCGAGCCCTTCCCAACAAGGGGGTATCAAGAAATATCAGACTGAGGAATACCAGGGAAATATTTCTGAGAAAGAATCTTGGCCCATACCTTATCCTGCTCAACACACCACCGCCAATATAATTTCGCAGCCAAAGCCACTCCAGTTAAAGCTGATTGTCGTAAGCCCAAACCCCCATACTTCTTAAGGCTACAAACAACCTCCCATCTAACCAAACTCCATTTGTCCAACTCTAAGCATCCAGCCCATAAAAAATTTCTTGCCATAGCATCTAAATCCTTCGCAAATCCAAGAGGGGCCACCTAGAGCATACACCTATAAATGGGCAATGCCAGCACCACGGCCTTGAGTAACTGAACATGACCAGCAAAAGATAACCACCTATGAGTCCAATGATTAACTTTCACCCAAAATTTTTCTAGGATATTTTTCCATGTCTCCCTGGGAAGTTTTCCGACCGAGATAGGGATACCAAGATAAACCAGAGGGAGATTCCCAATTTAAAATCTCAAAATGTGAGCAATTCTCTTTGAATGGGAACAGGAGTATTAAATAAGTAAATAGAAGACTTATCCTCATTAATCCGTTGGCCTGAAGCAGTCAAGTAGACATCCAAAACCCTCCTTAAATTAGAAGCTTCACTCATAGTAGCCATACCCATCAGAGCGGTATCATCCACAAACTGCAGGTGAGACTGAGGAGGCAAGTTGCCTCCCCACCACCAACCCTGTAGTAAGCCAGCCTCCACATTCCTTCTAATCAATCGACCCAAACCTTCCGCCAGAAGAATAAACAAATATTGGGATAGGGGGTCCCCTTGACGAATTCCCCTCGAAGCACCGAATAACTCAGTATGCTCCCCATTAATAAGCACCGAGAAGGAAACCGAGGTAACACAGCTCATGACCCATTGAATCCACTCATCCTCAAAACCAAAAGCACCAAGAACTTTTCGAAGGAAGGACCACCTGACTCTGTCATAAGCCTTAGCCATATCCAATTTGATAAACATCGCCTTTTCTTTGGAACTAGCCATAGAATGAATGGTCTTCGTTGCAATAATGATTCCATCCAAAATTTACCTACCCGCCACATATCCACTCTGCTCCTCTGAAATCAACTCTTCAAGCACCTTTTTCAACTTGTCAGCAATTACCTTAGAAATAATTTTATAAATCACATTGCAAAGAGAGATGGGCTGAAATTGACTAAGCCTAGCTTCCCCCTCACACTTGGGAATGAGAGCAAGAAAGGTAGAATTAAGAGCCCTTAACATCTGCTTATTCTGCTGAGATTCTTGAACACTGCCAAGAGGTCAAATTTGATAATATCCAAGAATTCTTGAAAAAACTCAACAGGAAATCCATCAGGGTTGGGCGCCTTCCCCTTCTTCATCTGGAAAATAGTCCCTTCGAGCTCTTCAAGCGAGATATCACTCATAAGATGTTGATTCATTTCTCTAGAAACTAGAGAGGGAATACAAGAAATAACCTTGTCTTCCTCAAGAGATCTCCCTTGTGAGTCTTCTCTAAAAAGAGAAGCAAAATACTGAACTGCCTCACACAAAATTTCAGGGAAGGAAGAAAGCTGCTCACCCCTATCATTCACCAAAACAGAAACAGAATTGCCATTCCTCCTAGATTTCACTGAATTGAAGAAAAAAGTTGTGTTTTTATCCCCTTCCTAAAGCCACTCTATCTGAGCCTTCTGCTTCCAAAACACTTCATCCCGTAGCTCCCACTCCTCCAAAGATTTCACAACTCGAGCCCCATCCTGCAATAGCTCAACTGTCACCCCATCCTCCCTTATCCTCCTTGTGATACCAACCAACTCAACCTGAGCCAATGCCTTAGCACAAAAAACATTCCCAAAGCACTAACGATTCCATCGCTTGAGCTGATATTTGATAGATTGAAGTAACTTGGCGAAGGTAAACATGGTCGTGCCATAAGCAGGTCTACCACTCCTCCACCATTCAGCAACATACTCATTCAACGAAGGGTCCCACAACCACATAAGTTGGAACCTAAAAGAGGGTGCACGAGGTCTCCGAGCAGAAACAATAGTCAGCTTGATGGGCCAATGATCATAGCCTCTCCAATCCAAGATCTCAGAACCAGTATACCACAAACCACCAACCCAAAAGCAAGAAACAAGGAACCAATTCAGTCTCTCCGCAATACAATAGTCCCCTACCCTACGATTATTCCAGGTAAATTGACCATTGTTGGGCTTGATATCCACTAAGTTCAAAGAGCTGATACTATCCCGAAGAAGCAATACAGAGGGCTCCAGCCGTCCAGAGCCGCCTCACTTCTCAGCCAACTCAGAAATAGCATTGAAATCTCCAGCTAGAATCCATGGGTGGTATTGCGACAAACTGCGGACAAATCTGATATGGTACCACAAAACCTGCTTACCCTGAAAATCAGTAGGAGCATAAATATTAGAAAAGAGAATAGCCTCCCCTGTCTCAAAACTAGTAGCCATCATAGACAAAGAAGATTTAGAAGACATCCACCACCGAGGTTGGATCTTTCGAGGATTCCATAAACAAGCAATACCCCCAAAAGAGCCATGAGCACCTATGCACTGACACTCTCCAGTCCTCCATAATTTAGGTGCCAACCCAAGCATATTCTCAATAGATAACTTAGTCTCCTGTAGAAAAAGAACATCAGGACCTTGACTTCTAACTAAATCATGAACCGCTTTTTGTCTAGGGCTGTTGTTCAAGCCCTTTACATTCCATGACAAGATAATCATTTCAAGGGACTCGAGAAATGAGAATCCATGGTCTTTACTGACCCTGACTCAACCAAAGTCTCGCCTGCCAATTTAATCTTTTCCACATCCTTTTTTCTCCTAGGTTTAGCAGCTTTCTTCGCCCCACCCTTCTTAAACTCTTTCTGCAGAATACCCCAACTTAGGAGAAGGCTTGTTGACCCTAGTCGAAGCTGAACCCACATTCTGCCCAAGAAGAGAAGACTCCCCATCCCCTTTCGGAATATCCACATAAGGATTCAGATCCTCCGAAGCCACCAACTGCTTATCAGTGTCCATGTGCAAGCAATCCTCACCATGCAACTCCAAAGAAGAGTCAAGAGGATGGCCCTCCTGAACTGAATCTTCAACTCCCTTATCCAAATTCATCAAACCTGGGTTCACTTCTTACTGACTGAGATCATCTAGGACTTCAAACTTGTTAAAGAAATTTGCGTCTTGCCTTTCCCCAAATGTCCTTTTGTGACCTTGGTTCTTATTCCGAGCCTTGACTGGAACAAAATCTTTAGCACCTATCGTGTCATCGGGAGCAAGGTTCTTTCCCTTCTCAACATCAGGGAGATTGCGAGGGGGAAGTGAATGTTGGGACTCCACTGGCTTATACCTTGGACATCTCCTCAGCAAATGACCATATTCATGACAAAACCGACAGTGAAAGGGAAGAGTTTCATAATCCAACTGTTGCACCAAAGAATAAGATCCCGCGCACATATCTATTGCATCTGGCAAAGGCCTACTTAAATCAATTTCAACGTAGATACAGGAAAAAGTCATTACCTTCTTACCCAAGGTCTGTGATGAAATCCCAACTGGTTTCCCAAGCACCGAGGCAAGCAAATGCAACACATCCTCCCGGCAGCATTCCACTGGAAACCGAGGTAACCGAACCCAAACCGGGACATGCTTTGGAAGCTCCTCAGCAGGGTTAAAACCTGCATGCCATGGCTTGATAAACAACCCCACCTTATTACTAAAATAAGGGCCTCCCTCAAAAATCTTATTACGATCAATCATGCAATTAAAAGTAACCATGAAATAATTGTTGGCAAGCAACATTATCTCCATGTCTCCCTCTGGCTCCCAAGTCCTCTGTGCCCAAACCTCCAAAAACTACAAAGAAACTCTCATCCCCAAAAACTTGCAATATAAAGAGTGATTTGAATAATACTCAATGTCCTCAACAATCATCTCAGATGGAACAACAAATTTTGGCCTCTCCTTGCAGCATTTGAGACAACCATTAATCTTTGTGATCCGTGAACTATTAGACAACCCTAAACCAACAAACCCTCCCTCTGGAGCAAATAAGTTATTATCAAAAGACTTCATTTCGTGATTTGGAGACCTCGTGCCAATCGTTGCCCAAAAGTCCAAGTTAGGAACTGTTGAAGTCGCGCCCTTCAATGAAGCCATCAAACCCTAAACGGGTATATACCACTTGACACCTACCAAAAGTGGGTGGGAGAATCCCACCCCACTCCCTCCATCCTTACGCTACACCAAAACCTACCACTCAACCCACACACACCTGTGCCGAGCCAAGAGAAAGGAAACAAACAGAAAACCGCAGCAGTCTCTAAACCCTGCGCACCCTACAGCCCCCACCACGCTTCAATCCGCACCAAACAGACTCTACCAACACCACCACAGAGGCCCCAAAGGCAGTCGCACCCCCAGGCCATCACAGAAGATCCAGCACACGCAGCTAAAATGCCCAACCAAGAGGGAGACAGGCCACGCCACCAAGAAAGCAAAGAACGTGAATAAACAGAGAGCCCTCCACCCGAAGACATAGCAAAAAATCCCCCCCAGCCAACACAGAAGTAAGAAAGAGCACTCACGGGCTAGGGCTCGGATGCCCTAGCTCGACTGTCGCATTCGCAGACTCCATCACCCCCACCTCCATATATCTAGGTATGTTAATATGCTTGAAAAACTAATTTTAATTAAAAAACTTACTAACATCATTAAAAGGTAAGTTTTTAATTATAAAAATTTAACATTAGAATTATTTAACATTTGAAATAGAAAATTTAAATATTATATTATAATAGTTTATAATTTACTTATATAGTATTTTGGATAATAGAAACAATTTTGATTGATTTAATATTTTCTAAGTTCATTATTGAATTTAAATCTTATAAATATAATTATATATCTTTAATCAATATTATAATTTAAAAATAATAATCAATATTGAACATCTTAGATTTTAGTATAACTTAAATATTAAAAAAATTAATGTATAAGTTTATAAAATATAATATATATTTTTTTAAATAAAGATTTAAAAATTATTATATATGTATATTTAAAGATCCATAGAATTATCTTTTTAACTATGAAATTAATATGATTAATTTCATTTATAATTTTATCTTATCTTATCTTTTTAACAATTTTTTGGTATCCTACATAATTTGTTTTCTATAAGTATCATGTTGTATACTTTTTATATGGAAGGTAGTGTTTTTTCATGGAGCTTAATAAGTTTTAATAATTTTTAGTCATTTTAAAGATTTTTATTTTTTTATAAAGTAAGGTATATTTAGACTTTTCATGGCTTATGTACAATTATGCATATTCTTTTATTTATTATATTTTTTTGCAATATCATGTTATTCTTGATTAATCACATTATTTGTTTGTCATTTTTATTTGTTTTGTTGAAAAATATTTTATCTTTACTTTACATCTATGATAATTTCAAAATTATCAAATTTAAAAATTATAAATAAAAACTTATTTTTATTAATCTCTTGAAGTAGGTCCTAATCTTTTGTAGATTAATAACTATCTAAATAGTTATTTCTTTCCTTTATTTCTATAAATGTGTCTCATGTCTCTATTGAAATTTATGAGATGTGTATGTAATTCTTAGCACAACACTCTTAGAGATTAGGATTTATTTTCACATTTATCTATTTTCTTATTGTTCCTATTAGTGGCTAATTAAATCTTAATTGAAAACCTTAAACCTGATTTAGCCCAAACCCTAACCTTAACCCTAACCCTAATTGAACCCTAACCCTAATTAAACTCTAGCCCTGATTGAAATCTAACCCTAATTAAACTCTAGCCCTAATTGAACCCCAACCCTAACCTAAACCCTATTTGTTCCTAACCCTAGTATCTCACAAATACAGGATCGAGACCTTGCCAACTCTGGTAAACCTTATTGGATAGTGATAAAAGCTACCTTATCTTTCATTAAGGTAGAAATTTTTTGTTATACAACATGCCCCTTGAAAATTGGAGATAGGCACTGCAAAAAGAAGGTAAACACTAATGAAAATGGTCAATGGTATTGTGGAAGATGTGATAAAACTTTCCCTGAATGTGATTATAAATATATACTTCAATGCAAAGTGCAAGACCATACTTCATTCACTTGGATTACAACTTTTGAAGAAGTGGCAGAAGAAATTATGGGTGTAACAACAAAAGAATTGAACATTTTGAAGCATGAAAAACAAGATGATGTTAAGTTTTCACACATTATACAAAGGTCCTTTTCAACAGATACATATTTAAACTTCAAGTGAAAAAAGAGACTTATAATGATGAACAAAGGATTAAATGCATAGTCATAAAAACAACAAAGTTTGATTATTCATCTGAGAGCAAAGCTTTATTAGACTCAATTACAAAGCTATAGGTTTCATAACATTCAAATGCTTGAATGTATATAATGTTACAATGTATTCAAACATTTGAAAAAAAAAATAGTGGATATATCTAAGTTAGTTAATGCCATTTTGTCATGATATACTTCTTTGATGTTGTCAATACTAAATCTAATGATTGATGAACATTTATGCTTTTAAATTTATTGTTCTTGGTTGATTGTTGTTATAGACAAGTTGGTATGATTTCAAATTTGAATGTGTACCCTTATATATGGGAATTGAGATAAACAATGACACAAACAATAATGAAATCAAATTGATTGCTTTCCAAATTCATATTCATGAAAATGTAAGCATTTTTTCAAGTCAATAGGCATCTTGATAAAGATAACTCTCGGCATGTTTTACATATATTATTAATTAATATAGGTATGCTAGTTAATTAAATTATTAACTATATTTTATTTGTATTATATATTGAATTGTTAAAAGATGTAAAAATCTTAATACTAAATATATAGGAAAATGGTTAAAAAATTACATATTTTCAAAAAATAAAATATAGTGTGTAATTTTAAAATACAAATTATATAATTTTATAATATTTATATATTATTATTTATTGAATATTTTATAGAATTTAAACTAAAATTAGCCTCCCCCCTCTCGCCCCTCTCCCTCTCTATATATCTCCCTCTTCCCCATCTTCTAGCTCTCCCTCCTCTACATATCTCTCTCCCTCCCTCCTCTATCTCTCCCCCCATCTCTTGCTCCCTCCCTATACCCCTATCTATCTCTCATATCTCAACCTATTTGTCCCTTTATATATATATATATATATATATATATATATATATATATATATATATATATATATATATATATATATATATATATATATAAATAGATATATATATATATATATATATAAAAAAATAGATATATCTATCCCCTCTCTATCTCCCTATCTCTATATATGTATTTCTCCCTCTATCTCTCTCTATATCTCTATCTATTTTTATCCCTTTTCCTCTCTCATTCTATATTCATCTCTACCTCTATCTATAGGGAGAGATACAAAGGTGAAGCATTGGACCTTCCCAAAGATCCACCAATCTCAACACTACTCCCAACTATTTTAAGCATTTAAGTACATATTGTATGCTAGATTAGGAGGCATGTGTCAAAGCTCATATTTATTGATGCAAAATAGGTCCAAAGTCACAAATTTGAGGTAGAGTTAGTTATAGTTTTGTAGAAAATTTCAAGTGCCACATAGAGCAAAGATATTCCAGCTTTTATATCATGTCATCAAATTTGGCACTTCATCAAGATTTGTATCTTCATCAACATTAACAAAAGCAAAGGTATGTACTTGAATCCCTTTGCATTTAAATTTTTCTATATATATAAATATTTTAATATTTTCCTCAAATCCATAATATATATATTAGTGTGTATTTATTTATTGCAATAAAGAATTAACCTAAGTAACACATTAAGAATTCTAAGGATTTGTGCTTGGAAAAATGCATAACAAATTTTTTTGTTGGATGTCGTGTTGTATAGTTTAGGAAAAGCTCAAAATATGAATAGGATTTTAAGGCCATATATTATGGTAGCTTACAATGCAAAAGAAGGAAGGAAATCTATTATCAATTTTAATCTACAATTTAATACCATATGAAAATCACATGTAGTATTATCTAAAATTAATTCTTGACATATTAATTTTATAAAATACACTTACCATTCAATAAACTTCTCCCAAGAAAGAAACCCTATGAACATTAATTGAACCCTAATTGTAGATTCATAACTCTAATCATAAACCCTAATTGAACCCTAATTGTAGATTCATAACTCTAATCATAACCCTAAGCGAACACTAATTCTAATCAAACCCTAACCCTAGCCTTAAAGTTATCATATAATCTAATTATCTCTCTTATCTAAATTTGGGTTGAATTATTTTTCCTTTATTTTTAATTGCATATATTTTTTGTTTGTTAGATCTTATTTTATGAATATATGCAATATAATTTTACTTCTACATTCATTCTATGCCTATTTTTTCATGATATTTTAACATTCATTTTCTCGAATATTAGATCAATCTCACACATATAAATATGAAACCTCAAAATTTTAAAATAATATTCAAGTTTTCCCACTTCAATTTATCATTTATGTTATTTGAATTAAAATATTTTAAATCATACTCTTAATTCATCTAAAAAAGAAAAACAAATTGATATATAATTTTTTATTAAATACATTTTAACTTATTTTCTTGGATTGTATAAATATCTTTCTTATTTACATTTGGACTATTTATTTACAATATATAGTATAAATATGTGGTAAGACTGGGTATTATCATCACGATTAAGTGCACCCTCTCCCCTAATAAATGTTTTTATTTTGCACCCCGCATGACTACTGGGCTCTCTCATATTGGGAGTAAGGTATGTACACCTCGTATTGTGGAGCACGAGTTAGGTGCCTCCCTCATATTGGGAGTACGAGGAGTCCCATTTACTATAAGCCATCTGTAGACCCAAAAACAAATCACCTAGTATCGTGGACTATAAAAGGACCTTTCCTTTTCCTTTTTTCTCCCCTAATAAATGTTTTTATTTTGCAAAGGGACAAGTTCGCATGGCCGTAGATCAATTGTCATGTGATCTCAGTCGTTCCCCACCATCCCACGATGACCCCACTCAGCTTTGATCATGATATCACAAAGTAGCCACATGTCCTTGCATCCCATGAAGTCAAGGAATGATAAATACTTTGATGGTCTTTAATACATTATGCCACAGGTTACTAAAGCAATTATAAGATGCACGTGTTTTAAATCAACATAGATGTTATAATCTTGGTAGAAAGGTGCTCGATGGTTAATAACAAGGCTACTAACTATGTTGAATGAACAAGATTGCTAATGGTTGAGATCCACTTGCTGTCTCTACTCTGCATGATCAAAAGTTATGAAGTTCTTTATTCATTATATATCACTTCAAGGAAATTAATGTGCATGTCTCATCCGGATGTAGCTTCTAAGGAATGATAAATACTTTGATGAGCCTTTAATACATTATGCCGTGGGTTATATTTATTAATGTCTTAATATTAGTTTATAAATTGAACATTAATTATAAATATTTTAAAATCAATTAAGCATTTCAATCTAAAATTTTAATATTTGATATTACAAATAAAATTAAACTATTCTAATTTTAAAACTATAAAATATTTATTATCTATTTAGTTTTACTAATTATCTATCATTAAATTAAATTAAATTAAATTAAATTAAATATTCATTTTATATTAATTTAAACAATTATTTTTCAATTAGAATTTTAGAATAAATTAAGAAATAAAATCTATATAAAATCAACTCTTTCATTTTTATCTTTGTGTCCAAATCATTTCATTTTCTAAAAATTTCTATACTAAATTCTAGATATCATAATTAAACACAAAACCTTTATTCCTATTCTAATCCTAACCCTAGTTAAACCCTAACCCTATTTGGACTCTAACCCTTACTCCTAATTGAACACTAAATCTAATTATAATTGACCACTAAGCATAATTTAATTCTACCCCTAACCCTAACCCTAACTCTAACTAAACCCTAAACCTAAATCTAATCAAACCCTAACCCAAACCTACTTGATTCATATTCCCAACCCTAACCCAAACCCTAATTGAACTTTTAAAACTAACCTTAATTGGCATTAACCCTAATTGAACATTTATTGAACACTAGTCCCCCAATTGTACCATAACCCTTAACTTTGAACTACGCTTGAACTCTCTAACTTAACCCCAATACCACTAATCTTTATCCTAATTGAACCTTAACCCCAACCCTAACCTTAACCTTTGACCCTATTTGAACTCTTATTGAATTCATAACTGTAATTAAACCCCAACCTCATCCTCAATCCTAACCCAAATTGAACATTAATTGAACCCTAAACCTAACCCTAAGTGAACACTAATCCCAATTGAACTCTAACTTTTTAGTTGAAAATATTAAAGTGCCTTTGATTTTCCCATTCATCATCATTTATCATTCAATTCCTAATAGAACTCCAAAAATTTATACTTTTATAATGTTTTTGTATCACACACCTAATATTAAGGATTTAGAGTTTAAGGGTTAAGGGTTTAGGCTAAGGGAGAGAGATAGAGGGAGTGAGTCAGTGACCCATTTACATATTATTCTTTTATTCTTCGTTAGTTAAATATTTAGTTACCCATTTACCTTTAGCATAAATGACCCAAGAATTTAATAGAATGGACTACTCATATAATACCTTGCATTATGGAGCTCAATTCTTTGATATATTACTACTTATCAAATCCTTTATAAATAATTGTAAACTTATTACTCCATTTAAGCATTTAATTTATTTTATTGAATAGAAGCAAAAACATAG
>VDFB02185134.1:0-47542 GCA_007258455.2 Sequoia sempervirens | reverse complement strand
AAATCAACAAACGTGGCACATCCTCATGGAGTGATATCAAAGCACCATTAGACTGGAGTTTATACTTGAACTCATGCTTGGTCACTTCACTACAAGACTCTTTTTGCAAATCAAAGAGAGGATTTTCATAAACTTGGAAGCCCTCCTTTTCATCTTGCTGATCCAAATCTGCACCTGCAACTTCAGTCTTTCTTGTGAAAGCTTCAAGATCAAACTCCTCTCGAAGGCTATCAAGCTCGCCAATTACTTGTTTGATTTCTTCGGCTCTATGTGCATTCTCTTGCTTCTTGGAAAGTTTGAAATCAGCAAACTCGTCTTCAACCTTAGTTAGAGCCAATTGAGTTTCTTTCAACTTGTCTTGTGTTGATTCAAGCTCCTAAGAAAGTTCATCAAACTCCCTTTCTTTATCTTGAGAAGCACAAATGGTCTTCTTTGCAACTTCAATGGCATGATCTCGATCTTCAATAAAGTGCATGTACTCGGACTTTAAGGTCTCTAAAGAATCACTGATAAGTTGTAAATTGGGAAGAGCAACTTCATCCTTCACTCTTCGTCTCTCTTTCAACTGAGCCTCCCAAATAAGTCCTTCAATCAAACTATGTGTGCGATCAAATCTCAATAGAGCACACACTTCATCTTCAAAGGACACATTGAATTGACCTTTTCCTTCATGAAAATATGAAGATGGCGAATTACTAGTAGGCTGAAACTGGAAATCAGAACTTGGTTTCTTGTTTTTGCTTCCATCATTGTTTCTCCAACATTCTTTTACTTCACCACCCACTAGTGGAGAATGCTCAATGTCTTGGAAAGCACCATACTCCCCTAAGTTTTCAACCTGTTGCTTACAATCATCTTCAAGCCTTGATAAAACAGATTTGAGTTGGGTAATTCCCTCCAACCTTCCATCTTCAAGAGCCATATGGTCATCAAGCACTTCTTCCTTATTACTATCTTCTTGATCAAACCTTATGGTAGCCTCCAACTTGATCAATGAATCATAATTTTCCATTGTTCGGAAAGTTCCTGTAACCACATATTCCTTTTTAGTGGCTGCAACCACTTCAAAGAGATCATCATGGAACTTTGTTGAACAATCTTCTTCTTCAAAGACAACTCCCCCTCCAATGGCCACCTCATAGTTTGCAATACAATATGGTTTTTGTTCTTCATCAGGATCAAAGGGAAACTTATCCCACATAGGTTCTTTATCATAACTGGGTGCCAACACACCCGGATCCCAAATGCCAAGGGGTTGACTGAGATGGTCAACAGGAAAAGGTTTTTCATGCTCTTCTTGAAGTGAAGATTCTTTGAATAAGTCAACTCCCAAATCACTTAAGCTGATATCATCAAAAAAATTTCTCTCCAATGGCTCAATTTGCTGCTCAAACCCAATGTCACCATCATAATGAAATGAATAGTCTTCATTGCTTGCTATTTTGAAAACTTCACCATCATTATCTTCATCATGAGGAAGTATGTCATTGATTTCTTCATGTGGAACTTCTTAGAAGTTGGGGCAACAACATGAAGAGAATCCTTCTTAACCAAATCTTCAATATGATCTTGTATGGACTCTTTGGAATCATGACCACTAATATTTCCTGCATCTTGCTCTAACTTCTCCAAAAGAGGCTTCAATTTCTCCTCACATTGATTAAACAATTCCTTAATCAGCATAGCAACAATAGGAGAATCCTCTTCTTCATGTTCATATGTGTCCAAGAGGAAAGATTGGACACTTGGTGGAATTTTATTAGCCTCATTAATGGTGAGAACAAGAATATTCTTTACAACTGCAACAACGGTTTCTTCTCGTTCGCTCCAAGTGAATGTAAAGAGGTAGTGAAACAAGAGAGAAATCTGATCTTGCATTCCCAAGTCTAATAGCAAGATACTTGTCCTGAGATTTGAAAATTTCTTTAAGATAGCAACCTTTCTGGAAAATTGACTGCTTCCAGTTTCATCAAGATCTTGGAAACTTTCTACAATTCTATGAAGAATTCTCTTCATAGTTTCATCATCATAAGGCATCAATGGTACTATAATCCTCATAACTTCACTAAGGCATGAAGTAACCAACAAACTAATTTCCTCATCTGGATTCCCTATCTAGTAAGGATGAATCAAATGCGTCCTTGCAGGGGATAATGCCTGCACCAAAATTTCAACGGGTGATTGTTGTACTTTGCTCAAACAGTGTTCCAATTTTGACAGTATGCTCACTTCTTCACCTCTTGTCTGACATTCTTCATTGAGTCTCATTCCTACATTAAACAATGACCTTTCCAAACTTTTGTCTTCTTCAACAACCAAAATCAACTCTAACTTCTCATGGTATTTGAACAAACAACGATACATCTTCAAAACTTATGAAAACTGAACCGAACTTTGTTCTGACCTTTGGTGTAGAAACTGATTTCTCTGTCATTCAATTGTCAACTAAACCTTGATGGGAACATGATGGAAGGATGTGTGGCTTTGATACCACTGTAATGTGTCGGCCAATTTTTTTCAATTTTTGAATGAACACACCAACACAATAAGCACCCGTTAAGGTTAGCTTAGACCAAAACCAACAATCAGAAAGTAACTTTTTTCCAAGAATGTACACTCAATCTCAAGATGAGAATGATGTTTTCATATGGCAAGAGGGTCGTCAGTAGCAACTTGAAAGTATTACAATGCTAAAATAAGCTCAACGCCCAGAATGTGCTCTCCAACCCAAAGTGGGAATGGTGCTACCATATGGCAGAGGTACTATGAAAAGAAATGCAATGTTGGAAAGTAAACTTGACACCAAGCATGTGCACTCCAAACCCAAGATGGGGATGGTGCTATCATATGGTGGAGATTCTATTGATGATAATGTAGTGTTGAAAGTAACTCATTCATCAAGCATGTGCACTCCAAGCTTGAGGTGAGCTAGGCACTATCATATGATGATGAGGATCTAATGCATTGCAAATAAGACTAAGTGAGGGCTAGTCTCTTCCACAACCGTGGGAATACAATGTAACTTAGCAAGAAATAGAAATGGCTGAATAGTACTACTGTAACAACCTTACAATGAGAAGAGTTGCCTACCAAGAACACTAAATTAGAAGTCTATCAATGCTGCAATATTATATAATGTCTCCCCAATGCACAACAAGACTCCAATACTCAAACTCAACCCCAAAGAAAAAATCTTACAATCTGTTATGACTGAACAATGACTGAAAATGCATAACCAACAACACTATAACTCACTAAAATGCTCATAACTCTCTCTAGACTTGTCCAAATGATGTGAAATCTGATGCAAATGAACACTAAGAAGATGGTGACCATATTCTAATAAGGAAATGACTCTAAAACTTGTAAAAAAAATTTCTAAACATTTTCCAAGTAGAACAAAATGGTACGGCCTTAAGAGGGGCAATTTTCACTAGATAAATTCAGAATCTTCATTGGAAAATCTGAAAACTAGTACAAATGATCATTCCTAGCAAAGGAACAGATAGATGAAATGCCCAGAACAATATTATTTTTATTTCATGAGATATGAGCAAAAACTACAATCAGCTATGCCAAACCAGCAACCTCGAAATTGACTAAAAATGCAAGAACTCCACTACAATATGCCAAAAACTTCAACTACAATGTGCAAGAAACTCAACTACAACTAATATCTCAACTAGTTGTTATCTTTCAAGCAAGAAGTCAAGCCCAAGCTAGGAGGCATGCATTCCTCGAAGCAATCTCTCACCATTCTGACAACATAATGTTGTAAATTTCATGGATACCAAATGAAGAACCAAAGCCTCATTTTAGAAGTGTGAGAAGATCTTCTAGAAGTCTCTGGAAGGTATGCCCAGCATAGGAAGACAAACCATTTTCAAATTTAAGTTGACTCCTTTTCCTTCCACAAGATGGCGTCCATTTTTTCAAGAGCAAAATAAATATGTTAATAAAATAATATCTCCCTCAAAGTTGGCATCCAAATCCTCCAGCTATATTTTGGCCTTTAGAAATATTTTAATTAGCCTCCTGATGAGGCATCCACCCTTCAAGTCCCCTTTTTAAAAACAACTTAAAGTTGTAATGTTAGGCCAAGGGGTCATAATATTAAAATATAACCTTAACAACATAAATAATTCAATATCCATCAGAAATTTCACCACAAGGCCAAGATCAACATTACCAACTGAACCGCCTGAAGAGGAAAACCTACTGAGTTTATACCAACTGGTATAATTGCCAAAAATAGAGTTTACTAAAAATAGTAAATTCGAAAAGTTGCTCAGATCAAAATGCATGTGATACCATTGCGAAGCTCTCTAAAACCCCAGAAAGAATCCACAATCCAAAATCCAAAACTCCAAGTGTAAACCCTAGAAAATGCAGAAACATCCTCCTAGAAGATGGAAAACCCTAATTTTAGCTTATGCTTAGCCTACGAGTTTCTGGAAATAGGCTAAATCCAAATGAAGAGCATAGGGCTAAATTGGGGACATTACAGATGTTGGCCCCAAATCTATTATCATGATATCGTATAAGATGCAAGGCATACTCATGCAGTTGCACTTCCCTGGCTCGAGGTTGCGTAGGTAGTGCATTTCCATTTGGAAAAAGTGTGGGAAATTCCATGTCAAAAATCCCCTCAGTAGTGTACTCATTTATGGGATTTGAACTTATGTTGGGCTAGTTAATGATGGTATTATTCTCATTTTCTATTTGTAAAGATTCCTTAATGATTTGTAACTCACGATGTTTATTTGATAGGCTTACCATAAATGATGTTGAATATCCAGTTCCACTTTCTAGATCATCTTCAGTATTAGGAGCTTCATTGTTTTTTTTTATGGGTTCTTCATTTTCACTTTGAATTGTATGAAGCATTTCTAAAATGTTTGTAGTACAATAAGGGAGTAGGGAGGGATAATGCATCAGCATTGATCTCAACATCCTAGTAATATGGGTTGTATTGTATTTTGTAGGCCAGTGCATTGTGAACGCGACTTCTACTAACATAGCAATCGTAATGCTTCACATGTGTATGAGTTCTTCAAACAATTAATAATTCCAAGTCTTTGATTTTATGTGGCAAAGATTTAGTTATTGTTGTGATATCTTGTGGGAAGCTAATTGTATGGCCACTATATTTGTATTTTCCACCATGAGCATGGGTAACTTGCAATATTAGATTGACACATGCAATTAGCATCTCTTCAACTTGAGTGAGAATGCACAAAACATGTGGTTGTTCACCTGGATCCATATTATTACTCAGAGAGAATCGATGTATGCCTTTCTCTGAGTTCTATCTTCTACATGTATGATTATTGTTTGATGAACAAAGATGCATACCAGGATATCATTCCTTACATATAGAACATGTGTGTAAGTTTGACAATGCATCTATTATTTTGCAAAATTTTCTAGATGCCTCCATAAACTTGGCGGACTAGCTCATTTCCTTGTTGTTATTTGAATTCGTGTTTTGAGCCATTTGTGCTGGGAGTTGTGTTTCATTTTGTTTTTTGTTTCCATGTGCTAGATTCTAACTAATTGATTCAGTGGGAATATCTATACTTATAGAAGCTTGTGTGTGGTCAGGTATTGCTTGATTTGGTGTTTCTAGTAAGCGTTGTGTTTGTTGCATGCTACGACAAATACTTATTTCTTCTCTATGATTGCTACATTATAGGTGACTTCCTTACTCTAGATCTTTAGGCCTTTGGCTCTTTACTCTGGCTGCTTGGATTTTTAATTTTCCATAGTGTCCATCATCCGAATATAAACGGAAGATAAAATAAATATAAACCTAAGAAAAATGTGTATACGCAAACACCATTGGGTGTTCTGAAAATTACAAAAGCCATTTTGCTTGACTTATATGTTAGATCAATATGATAAAAATGAAAACATATGTACGTATGAAAGA
Source organism: Sequoia sempervirens (assembly GCA_007258455.2). Taxonomy (NCBI): domain Eukaryota; kingdom Viridiplantae; phylum Streptophyta; class Pinopsida; order Cupressales; family Cupressaceae; genus Sequoia; species Sequoia sempervirens. The sequence goes on along the minus strand of VDFB02185134.1, from coordinate 41,610 downwards.
AATATGTTAAAGTGTGAATGTTCTAGTTGTGAAAAGTACATGTGCATTCTACTTTTTATTTACAGTAAACATATAAATCAAGTTTTGAAGGGATCCTGAAACCCTATACAAGGAAAATTCTCAATCGTATAGCGACTGGGGCAAAAAAGAACACAAGCAGGCAGGGGAAAATAGACAAGAGTGGACAATTACAATCTTGTGCTAGTTTACTTTTCGTAAACATTGCACATGTCAACAATTTGATTTAATAAAAGATTGCTTTCATTTGCGAAATCAATTGTGCCAACTTCTAAGATTGTTGATTTCAATCGTGATTCATTATTGTAGGTTTCATTTCTACTTGTCAGAGTGAAGAGAAATTGTTTACATAGTACATTGCGAATGACCTCTTCACTATTTTTCGTAGCATCTTGCTTGAACTGCAGCATGTATAGTTCCTTCGCAAGCATGCCAATGAGTTTAGTTGCTTCTTCTTCAAAAGAAATTTCCCATAGAGTGCTTGTGTGATCTCGAAGTTTAATTTGAAGAACATATCAATAATCACAATCTTCAAAGGTAGCTTCACACTTTGAACAATACCATTTTCTGTCATCACTTTTTAGAGCTCTTTTCTTACATTGTTTCCCCTCGGTCTTAATGGGGCAAGCTAGATAACAAAATGAATTTGATTTGATAAATACTATTGTTGCTTTTACAATGCACTAGAGGAGTTTTGTTGCATCTGAAGACTCTTCTACGATGGGGCGCATCTAGAAGGTTTGTTGTAGATGTGAGAAAACCATTCCCATCTTGCACAAACCAAGCTTGTAGTTGTATTATTTCTTCGATTTCAGGGTTAATAAACAACTGGGTGGTAACTAAAGTGCTCACAACCTTACCATTATATTCTGTAATGCGACCATTTTTAATGGCAAGCACAGGCGACTTTTGTGCATGGTACAGTTCCTGGAGTTGTGCACCTTCCTTTTGAGTCGCTCGTCCCCACAAAGTCACATTTATAGTGAAGGTAGACATGTCTAGCAAATTGAGGCTCCTCCTAAGAACCTATGTTCCATCTCTTCTTCTTATTGTAGAGGTAGGGTCCACACATATAACAATTCCTACTACATCAATTAAAGAATTGTTATTTGTATTTAGGATCTCATTAATGGGTGTGAAAGAAAATTGATGTGTTGGAATTAAGTGGTCCTCATCAGTAAGAGTGACCTTTGAATCATCCATCAAAGTGATTTCCATTTGACTATTCAACTTATTGTAAAACTTATTAGCAGTTTTGATGGTCCTGCCAGAGATTGTATATCCAGACCCAATGTGAACATTTTTGTAATGGAGGTCTGCAACTTCATTAAAGCAAGTCACACCCACTTCAGTGTTCTCACTGTCTACAATATCAAAGCCGAAAACTTGTCTGGTCCTTTTCTTTGTGTCAAATTGGTGGATCTCTTTTTTCATAGTTACACGACCTTTTATTGTCCACCTTGTCTGAAATGGTTTCAAACTTTTAATACGAGTGATAGTTGAGGTATCACTTTTCATGCGCAGTGATGCATGTATCCCAAACATCATTTTTTTTGGGGTTGGTTGCATGGATGTGCCACTCTCACCAATATTTGTGCATGAATTAGATGAAATCACTATTGTTTCATGTTTAGGTTGCTCTGGTTCTTTGAAGAGGAAGGTGGGATCCCCAATGACATCATGTTGTGTGCATGCAATCTCCAATTTAGAGATTACAATAAACCTATATGTAAATAAAGCAAAATGCACTTTTAGTAATGCATAGTAACAAATAGAGATCAATTTGAGAACATTGGAGTGGTTGTCTCACCTTGAGTTACAAATAGTAGGGCATGTGTATCCTCTGAGTTGTATGATAAAATCCTTTTGAATTAGCTCTAAAGTTAAAAAATGGTTATACTTTCTTGGCAAGATTGCTTTTTGAAGATGTAATCCATCAGACAAATCTAATTTGTATCTAATGGTTGATTCATCGCCATGGCCAAATGTTGAAATATTGAAGACTTGGAGATGTGGATATATGTCTTTGGTGCCAATGTTTATCAATGTGATTGCATTTTGTGTCAAAGAGCTAGACACAGCTAAAGGGAGGTGAAGTAGCCCTATAAAACCCAACGAGTTGATAAGTATAGTCCGGTTTATAAGTAAAAATATACAAATTGAAAGCTAGATTCTTTTGTAAAAGCGCAAAGCAAAACAAAGCATGCAATTTTCCTTATATATAAAATGGATTAAGTATTTAAAAAAGGAGATGTGTGCACCATAAAGGTTCCTTGGTTTTATTATCCTTGCTAGAAAGAATGCTTAAATACACATAGAAGCATCAAATACAATTTATAGAGTGAAGGTGATTGAAAATAACCGAGGGGAGGAAAACGGACCTGTAGGTAATGACTGTATTGTAGTTGGTACAAGGATTTATTTGGCTGAAACAAATTTGATCCTGTGGATGAAAGGACTTGTGCAAAAAAGTTAGTGAGAACAAGTCATTCACAGAACAAACAAATGGATTAGTTAATTATTGTCTTGGTGCAAGATAGTTAGTTGAAATAATTTTTTTAAAGGAAAGACGAGTTTCAATGCTAAGTAATTGACATTCTATTAGTTAAAAAGTCCAAAATTTGAAATGAATAATGGGTCTAGCTAAATTTGATTGTAATGGAAATAAGGGTTAGCAAATTCGATAAGCCATTCAAAACTTATACGTGTAAGGGTGTCAAATATTGATTAACAAATTAGATGTATACATTTTAATAGAGAACTCCAACATGTTTTATTTGTGTGTATGTATTAAGAGAGGAAAAAAACACATGCATACCTACAATAAAAGAAAGTAGTTGTTTGTTTTGTTTCTACTTGTATTAGAAATAATGGCAACGTGTAAACAAAAGACTGAGTTTTTTTTGGAGAACTAGTTGTAGAAATGAAACATTGTTGGCACTTGACGACATTAAGTGTAAAAACGAAGAATGGAAGGAAAGTATCAATAATTTCCACCTAAAAAGCTACAAGTGCAAATCAAACGTATGCATAGTTAATAGAGGACATAATTATATTAGAATATCACATACAATTTACATATATATGAATTATATACAAAATACATAGTAGCGAAGGACTTTTGCAATGTAGCTCCAATGCAAGGAAAATAGCCATGTTTGTAACACAAGGAAAGGAGCATCTATCGTAGGAACTTCCACCAAAAAAGTACAAAATATTCATAGGTGGTAGTACTCGTATACACAATACAAAAGTAGATGACATATGCACATATGTGAAACAAAATTATTTCCAAACATTGTTCACATAGTTCAAGAATGCAAGTTGGATGTACGGAGTGCCGCCATGTCTGTAGTGAGCATTAGTGCGCATTTCACATAGAAAAGTGCAGAACAAAGCCAACGTGTCACAAGTTCTATGAAAGTCTTCAAGTGTTGTTTCCACTGAAAATATCTCATCCTCTTGCACATTATGTATATATGGAACAAGTTGTTGCATTTTCTGCACGATATCAAGGCATTCGATGGTGATACCACATGCAAACCTTTGAATGACCCTTGGAGGAGGTCCACCCCAATTGGTAGAGGGAGGTGAGCCAAGTGGAGTGTAGGATGAGCCATCACTACTGGATATCTCAATAATGTCATCAGGTTGACCAGAGTTTGCCATTCCTAAATTAAATAAATTTGAGATTATACCTAGTGTTAACTAATAGCGATACATAAAAAAACATTCCAAAGAAACATACAATAAAGCCTATCTTACATTTAATTAATTCTATAGAAATTTAATAATGTTCAAGGGATAAGCCGAAAGGAAATTAAAAGGTAAATTTTAGACATATTTTAATATAAATTGTGGAAACATGCAAGTACAAATACACTATATTGATCAAAACAGATTATAATCAATAAGCAACCATTAAAGAGAGGTTGCAAAGAGAACGAAAATTGATATGCAGATCCAAGAATACAAAATATTATTCCAATACAAATAAATATTCTCTTACTTAAATTAAAGCATGGAATCATAATAAAACACAAACAACAATTTGACTTACAAAAAAAATGCAAAATCTCTCTTTTTCATTTGTAGTGCAAAAAACTATTTTCAAATCTAAGTTTATATAAAAATGATTAACATCTATATGTGAAGAAAAAGATACAAAATTGCAATTTTGGCATAAAAACTAAGGAAAAAAATTGAAATTTTTGTATAGTATAGGATGAAAGTAGAACTTTATGCAAATGTATGTCTCCTTCCTTTATAAGACAAGATTTGCCAGCCTCCAAATTTTGTGTTTGTTTATATTTTACATGTTCTATTTTCTTACATTTTATATAGCTATATTTTAATTGCTGAATTGTTGTATACTTTATATATTTTGTAATTAAGTAGGACAATTGAATGTATTCTAGATTTTATTATTTTGATCCATGTAAATCAATATGTTAAATCCAATTGCACATATGAAAAAATAAGATAAGAAAAGTATTAATATATTTCCAAAGCCACTTAAATTATACAGTTATAATTAGGGGAGAAGCCACTTAAACTTGAATAAAATAGAGAACTCATAACAGAATTGTACTTTTGACAGTGTAATGTTTAATATGCTCTGTCAATCTATATATATACTGAAAAGAGGTAGAAGCAATCTCAATCTCAAAATGTTGTTTGTACAAAGAAACTGTTTTTTATTGGCTTCAATCTGGATTTCTACTAGCTTCATTAAAATGTTGTTTGTACAAAGCAACTAATTTTATGAAACTGCATAAAATTAGTATACTCACAACAATCAATAAATAGTCTAGACCAAAGAACAAAGTTTTGCCTATGGTCTAAGTAACAACAACTGGCTTTGACAACAAATGTGGAACTGATGTAATCTCAAACACAGAGTAACCTGTAGCTCTTAACTTGAGATACTATTTCCTTAAACCTGTATTAAATTCTACTTCAAACATAAAAAGAAATCTCAGAAGATAATTGAACTCATTACTCCTGAGTTGAAATGGTTAATGAAATATATCATGGAATTAACAAGAAAAAAAAGAGAAATATGAAGTCATTTATTTTATTGTCTCATGCAAGTGAATACATGAATACATGAATAAATAAATGTTCTTGACTTTATCTTTAAATCATTCTCAAGCAGTTATCTTGTCTTCCACGGTTCCAAGAGCTTAATTTATTCCTCTCAAGTAACTGCCATGTATAACTGGAGACGGGCACACAAAGGTCAAACTTCTGGTATAAAGGGGCAAAAGTCCTCTGTAATACAGTTCCAAAACAAAAGCAACTTACACTAAGGGACAGAAGGCTAAAAAACAAAAAGTAACCTCATCAAATAGACAACAAAGCTATAAAGTTCTTAATAGGGTTGGTATGGTCGATTCAATTTTAGGCATATACGATATAGATGTACAGTCCATCCAAGTCAGCACCAGCAATAGAGAACAAAAAATAGAGAGAGAGAGAGAGAGAGATTATATGCATCCAAAGCAAGAGAACTATGATTGTCATGATATTTCTAACAAAGCAACACAATCTACTTTAAGAAAATACTACAGTGGTAAATCATCAGGCTTTTATATGCCATAACACTATGAAAAGGAGAGATATAAATCATAGGTAAGACAAAATTGGACCTGCAAAACAAATTTACCAGTCCAAAAAATATTAATTCATGGATTTTCCAAAATAACACACGGGGCAGCAGTGTTTAGGGATGCATCATTGATCCAGGAAGTGTTGGTGACATTGCCTTTGCACAGCAACTAAATTAACTTAAGTGCAAGCAATGTATAAATTTACAGATGTCCAAATATTGCAAAAAGGCATGCCATCAAATTTCAACCATATAAATTTTAACTGTATTCTCAAATTATTAAAAGCAAATGGTGAAAAAAGAAGTTCTATCAGTTATCAAACATATAAAATTTTATAGGGATCCTCAAATGATTATGAGGATGTTGTCATCTGAGAGGAATCTCATCAATGTCAATTTGAAGAATATTATTAAAAAAAATCAATCTTCAAATAAAATTGATATTTGATTCACTAATTTTTTGTACAACATTAACTTAGATGTGGACAACTTGAGGGCCTGGAAGCGAATTTCAAAACAAGCTCCATAAATATAAACTATAGTACATATGTCTATCACTCAGCCATGCAGAAGTGGAAATTCAACAAAAGCAACTAAGGTTTTAGACCTGCAAGGCTCTCATCCTACTTAAATTTTCATTTAAGTTCTATTATGTTTCCCATTATTTCCCATGTCTTAAAATATGCAAAGATTTTGAAGTTGTTCTCAAGGTTTCTCTTTTTTACATGGAATGCACTGCGCTGAGATTGCCGATCTTGAAACACAAAACACAACAAGAATAGTCCTCAATATGAAGAATTACACATTTGACATAATTTCTTCACCAAGATAAAAGTAATGTGAATCTAGCAGCCTTCAACACTATACAAAGTCAAAAGGTATAAAAATTAATAGCATATTAGACCAAAACTTTCACCTAATACTCATTGATAACCCAAAATACAGTCTTACTAGAAAGGAAATTGAATGTGTTATAATTTCATTTCAACACAATATGAACAATAATTGTTACAAACACCCAACTTGAGACATTCAAAATGGTTTTAAGTAATGGTAATTGCAAGCATTGAAAATATTAAAAATAATCGTGATTGTCAAAGATAAGTCAAGTGAACCTCAAAAGAAATAAATGTATCTATGATATTAGCAAAAGCGGAATTCTGAAACCTCAATGTTAAAACTCCCAAAATAAAATGCCACTGCGAACTACCTAAATAAAACCCCACCAAACAGTGGAATTAATGGCTCAGGAAGGCCTCCCCTACCCCTTTCCTTATCGCATCAAACAACATGAACAAGGGTTAAATCGGTGTGAATAGTTCACAAAAACATCATAACATCGATTTAGTTACCCGCCTAAAAATATCATGGGCAATGCCAAGCAATATGGCCCCACCCTAAAATTCTCAAGGCCAGAACGTGGTTAAACGTTGCAATACAAACACCCATTTTGAAAGAACGATAAATATGCAATAACAAACAATTGAATTTGTAGATACTCTAATACACGAGAGAAAATTGTGCAATCGAAACATTCAGATAAAAATTCTTGGAAAACAAGAGGAAAGCAGTGAAGAATTTGATAAGAAGCTAATGTTGCTCAACAAACTGTTTCAAAATGTAGGTATTAATCTGGGGCGTAGAGCTCTGGAAGTAGTTATGAATCATATAATCAACACATTTGCAGAGGGGCAACAGGGCTGAGAGGGAGAAATTGGATCTAATTAAAAACATCAAATTGAAAAGGGAAAATAAAACTAACTGAAACCATGGCAAGTGACTTACCTCAAGCACAAATTGGACACCAAATCTTCCTAGGTAGCGGCAGTGGTTGACAATAGAAATGAGCCTCAAACTAGATTTTATTATGAACTGATAAACATCACAATCTATTTATAGGTAGAGGTTGTGATGGAGGGCAGGGGATCTTTCTCACATAGAAGATATTTGATCGATTTAGTATTAATGAGATTAGAATGAAGAAATGATATGCACGGTGGAGTGTTTGGACGATGGAGTGTCTAAATTGCATTTGCATTCAATGAAGGCACTGCCTTGGCTCCACGTCCTCTTGCTCATCTTTAGAAGTAACCTTAGACCATTAAAGATAATTGTGGACTCCTTGTTCTATGCATAGCTTGCAATCATACCTTCAGAGGTGATCAAGTCAGTGTATGTTGGCGGAGACAACAACTGCACTAATTAATGATGAGATTATCAATTTTTAACCTGCTTCTGGTCATAGACCATTAAAGAAAAGCATCCCCCAAATGTGGCATCCCAAGTTCAACGGCATACCTCATTGATAGACATATCAGGTGGTTTACCGGTCTTTAAAGTTGTTTATAGGCAATCTGAGACAGGATTTCCGATGGGCTGTGGACTGGCAAGTCCACAATTAAAAGCCTATCGGCTAATTAGTTCCAATCAATAGGCAGGTTTACTATTGCATCTATTGTATTTGCTTTTCAATTAGTCATTTGGTCAATGAGATTGTATTGTTTAAAATATTTTTGTCATTTTCCTATAGTCAAAATTTAAGCACATATTTTTTGTGCTTGTAAATTAAGGTTTATTTCTTTTTCTATTGGTTTGAGTAGGTCGATTTTTCATTTTCTTTTAAGTAAATTAGGAAAATAGGGGAACATTATATATTGTGGCAAATATTTAATTGGGGGATGTATATTGTGTGAGTTTTGGTGGTGGGTTGGTGGGTACTGAAGCAGTGAATGTATGTTTAATGCATTAAATGCAAACTTTGTGATATATGCTTGACAATTGGCATGAACACAAGCAAATAATGCATAGTTATTTCATGAAATATGAGGCGAGTGTTGGTTTATGCTTATTGTTTGTTTATTGTTTGTTGAGAAGCTTGCATGTTTTTGGCTATGGGTTGTCATCTTTGACATTTGTCATTCTGTGCAGTGTTTGAACAAGGGAGGAGCTCTAGAAACAATGTGCAACTAGTGAGTGGCACATTTGTTTGTTTTTTATACTTGATAACTAGAAGCGTTATAGGGGAAACTGAATGGTTTGAGCAAGGTCTTGTGGACTGTGGGTGCATTGAAAGCATCAACTATGTGTTTATTGCTTGAGTGGCCATTAGTCTATCAACAAAGCTTGCAAAGCAAATTGTGCGAGATGTGTTGGAGGGCTGGTGGGTACATGTGCAGTGAATGCATAGTTAATTCATGAAATCTTAGGCAAGTGTTGGGTTTCATTTGTGCTTATTCTCGTTTGTTTATTATTTGTTGAAAAGCTTGTGGGTTTTTTAGCTCTTGGTTGCACTTTTCCATGTTCGTTATTCTGTAAAAGTGCACTACTAGTGAATAGCTTGGTTGTGTGTTTATGATACTTATAACTAGAAGTATTGCTTATTGTTACAAGGGCTAACAGGGCAAGTGGGTACAATATATTACATATGCTTTGAGCAAGGTCTTGTGGACTGTGGGGGCATTGAATGCATTAATTATGTGTTTATTGCTTGAGTGGCTACCGGTCTATCAACAAAGCTCGAAAAAAAAATTGTGCGAGATGTGTTGGAGGGTTGGTGGACACGGAAGCAGTGAATGCATAGTTAATTCATGAAAATTGAGGCAAGTACTAGGTTTTATTTGTGCTTATTCTTGTTTGTTAAAAAGCTTGTGTGTTTTTACCTTTTGGTTTCGTTCTTGCATGTTTGTTATTATGTGGCAGTGCACTCTTGGTGAGTGGCTTGTCTCTATGTTTATGATACTTGGTTGTTATTACAAGGGCTAACGGGGCAACTGGGTACAATAGATGACATATGCTATATAATCCAAAAACATGCAACGGTGGAAGTGAAAGACAATTAGAACAGGAAAAACTGAATGCATTGAGCAAGGTCTTATCGACTGTGGAGGCATTGAATGCATTAACTATGTGTTCATTGCATAAGTGGCGAGTAGTCTATTAGCAAAGCTTGCAAATTTTTTATTTAATATCTAAATGTTTGCAAAAATTTGTCATGTTGGTTTTTTTTTTACAAATTTTATCATTGTTTTTGTGGTTCATATTCATGAATAGTGTATTATATGTCATGGACTATGCTCATTTATCTAATTTGTCCCTGTAATAGGAACCATTACTTGTAATTGGAGTTGGAGGCAGGCATCTATATGAGCGCAAATATACTTGGGGTTGTTGAACAGAGAACTAGAAGGCCAGATTCTTGTATCATTCTTCCCCTTTGTTTCCAATGAATTTTAAGTCTTCTAATGTGCATAAAATTTATGCTTTGGAAGAGTTGTGAACAATAAAGGAGAAGCCTGGTTCAAGAATCTGACTTACTGAATAGACAGATGAGCATAGTGAATGGCATGCTATGTAATTCATAAACATGTAACTTTTTGTTTTGTTGAAAAGCAGGTCACTATTTCAATTGTTAGTTTGTGTTGACAAGCAAGTTTACAATTGCATTTGTTGAATTTTCTTTTGAAATAGTTGCTTGTTGTTCTTAAACTTCTCAAAAGAGCAATGAAATAGCAAGGGAAGAAGACACGTTATTCAAAGACTTACTATAACAAAATGGGGAACACTAGAAGATTGAAGGCTCATTATTGAATTCACTTTTGAAATAGTTGTTTGGCCAATCAAATTGTATTGTTTGAATTATTTTTGTGTTTTTCCCATAGTTGGTTGGATTAGGTCTATTATTCATTTTCATTTAAGTAAATTAGCAAAATAAGAGGACATTATAGATTATGGAAAATATTTAATCATGAAGCAGTGAATACATGTTTAATACATTGAATGCAAATTGTGCAAGATGTGTTGGAGAGTTGGTGGGTACACAAGCAGTGAATGCATAGTTAATTCATAAAATATTAGGTGAGTGTTGGGTTTTATTTATGTTAATTCTTGTTTGTTTATTGTTTGTTGAAAAGCTTGTGTGTTTTTAGCACTCTATGTTCTTAATCCTAGGATCAGTGGACTACTGGTAAGCGGTTTGTCTACCTGTTTATGATACTTGTTAGCTAGAAGTATTGGTTTTTGTTACAAGGGCTATGGGGAAAAATGGGTATAGTAGATGGCATATTCTATGTAACCCATGAACATGGAACAATTGAAGTGAGGAGTAGGTGAGTATTGTAACAAACGAGAATTATCACGGGAATGTGAATGCTTTGAGCAAGGTCTTGTTCACTGTGGAGGCATTCAATGCATTGATTATGTATTCATTGCCTTAGTAGCCATGAGCCTACTAGCAAAGCTCACAAAATTTGCATTTGATGTATGGATGTTTGCAAAAATTTATTGCATTGGCCTTTTTTTTGCATATTTTAACATGTGCTTTTGTGTTTCATGTTAATGAATAACATATTATCTTGCACAACTTGCATTTAATAGACTATTGTTTATGATATATGAGTCATACCATTTAATGCATTAAACATGCATTGACTAATTCAACATCTACCATCTTGTTGCCAAAGGTGGCACAATTTGCATTTAGACATTAAATATTTGCAAAATATATAATGTCCTATTTTCGCAATTTTTTTTAATAGAAATGAATAATAGGCCTACTCAAAGCAATAGAAAAGTAAAATAATTGTTTATTATCTCTCAACCACAAATGAGACAATTGCAATTGTAACCTCTCATTGGCTTCAACTATTTCATGTCAATTGTTATCTACTATAACTATTTGTATAATTAGGCCTTATAACAGCAAATAATATTTATAGTTGCAACATAACAAAAGTACTAGTATCAAGACAAGGGCAATCACTTAAGTGACTTTGTATAATGAATACAGTTGTAGCAAGTTACTATTGCAATTGTTTAATTGACTTTTGAAATAGTTGTTTGTCCAAAGAAATTGTATTGTTTAAAATACTTTGCTAGTAGGCTAGTGCCTATCCAAGCAATGAATTCAGAGTTGATGCATTGTATGCTTGTACAAGGAAGAAGACCTTGCTCAAAGATCTAAAAGAGAATTGTTTTATCTAGTAAAAACAAGCTGTAAGATATTGGGATTGGTCCCTATCACTAATACTAGTATATGATGTTTCTTAACATGCTTGTTGATGTTGTTTGTATGCTAAAAAAGTTTAATGCATTCCCTATGTTATTTGAATTTAATAGAATATTATTTTTGATCTGCCTGTCATACCATTCAATGCATTAAACATGCATTGACTACTTGAGTATCTATTATTCCGCTATCAAAGGTGGCACAATTTTCATTTAGCGATTAAATATTTGCAAAATATATAGTGTCCTTTTATTTTGCTAATTTACTTTAACAAAAATGAATAATAGGCCTACTCCAACCAATAGAAGAATTGAAACAAATGAGAATTAAGATAGGAAAAACTAAAAACTTTGAGCAAGGGCTTGTTGACTATGGAGGCATTGAATGCATTACCTATGTATTCATTGCTTGGGTAGTCGTCAGCCTAATGACAAAGCTTGCAAGATTCGTATTTAATGTCTGAATGTTTGTGAAAATTTATCTTGCACAATTTGCATTTAATAGACTATTGTTCCTGATCTGATAGTTATACCATTTAGTGCATTAAACATGCATTGACTGCTTCAATAGCTACCACCCTATCACCAAAGTTGGCACAATTTGCATGCAATGATTGAATATTTGCAAAAAATATAATGTGCTCCTAATTTCCTGATTTACTTTAACAAAAATGAATAATAGGCCTACTCCAACAAATAGAAAAAGAGATAAATTGTTTATTATCTCTTAATTGCAAATGAAACCATTGCAATAGTAACCTATTGCTTGGCTTCAACTACTCCATGTCATATGTCATCTACTGTACCCATGTGCATAATTAGGCTTTATAACAACAAACAATGCTTGTAGTCGCAGCAGGACAAAAGTATTGATACCAGGACAAGGGTTGCCACTCAAGTGACTTTGTAGAATGAATATTGTTGTAACAAGTTACTATTGCAATTGTTGAGTTCGCTTTTGAGGTAGTTGCTTGTTAAATCAAAATGTATTGTTTAAAATGTTTTTGAGAAGCGTGAAGCTTCTGCTTTTTTGGAAAGATTGTTAGCAAGCATATGTTTCATGTTTATGAATAAAATATTGTATGCCATGGAGTGTGATCATTTGTCTAATTTTTCCCCTCTGACAGAAAGTTTGAATGAATTACATAGCATGCCATTCACTATCAACTCACAAAATTTTAATTTAACGTCTGAATGTTTGCAAAAATTTATCACGTTTGTCTTTTTTTTTGCAAATTTTATCATGTGATTTTGTGTTTCATGCTTATGAATAACATATTATATGTCATGAACTGTGCTCATTTGTTTGATTTGTCTCTATAACAAGAATCATTGCTTGTGATTGAACACTGAGGCAAACATCTATATGACTACAAATATACTTGGTTGTCAAACAAGGAATTGAAAGGCTAGATTCTTGTATCATTCTCCCCTTTTGTTTGCAATGAATTTTAATTCTTCCCCTTGCCTAAAAATTATGCCTTGGAAGAGTTGTGAAGAAAAAGGGAAAAGCTTGGCTCAAGAATCTGACTTGTCGAATAGATAGACGAGCATAGTGAATGGTGTGTCATATAATTCATAAACATGAAACTATTTTTTGTACAAAAGCAAGTTACCATTGTAACTGTTGAATTCGCTTTTGAAATAGTTGCTTGGTGAATTAAATTATATTGTTTAAAAATTTTATGTGCTTATTTTATAATTGGGATTTAAGGACAACTTTATCATATTTGAAAATTATGTTTTATGTCTCTTCTATTGGTTGGAGTAGGCCTACTGTTCATTTTCATTTCAGGAAATTAGGAAAATAGGGGACATTATATATGCCGGAAAAATATTTAATCCTGAAATACTGAATACATGTTTAATGCATTAAATGCAAAATGTCCAAAATGTGTTGGAGAGCTGGTGGGTATGCAAGCAATAAATGCATAGTTAATTTTTGTTTGTTTATTATTTTTTGAGAAGGTTGTATGTTTTTAGCTCTCCATGTTGTCTATTTGTTTACTTTATAACTAGAAGTATTGCTTGATGTTACAAGGACTAAGGGGACAAATGGGTGCAGTCCATGACATATAACATGTTATTCATAAACATGATACACACAAGCACTCAATGAATTTTTCCAAATGTTTAAGAATTAAATTGAAATTGTAAGGGCTTTGTTGTTGAAAATTCACTCATTGCGCTTGATACACAACCCTTGCCAACGAATCAAATTCTATAATCTAAACATTTATGTTTTTATTAGTTTTTGCTGATAGGCAGGTTTACTATTACATCCGTTGCACTTGCTTTTCAAGTAGTTGCTTGGCCAGTGAAATTGTATTGTTTAAAATATTTTTGTCTTTTTCCTATAGTTAGGATTTAAGCACGTATTTTTTGTCCTTGAAAATTATGATTTAATATTTTTCTATTGATTGGAGTAGGTCAACTTTGCAATTGCATAATGTGCATTAGATATGGCACACTTTTCTATCAATTTACAACTATTGCATTAAATGCCACTAGGTCTACTATTCAATTTAGTTTAAGTAAATTAGGAAAATAGGGCATTATATATTTTGGAAAATATTTAATTACTAAATGCAAATTGCACAAGCTTTGATAAAGGGTTGGTTGGAAAAAAAGCAATGAATGCACGATTAATATACTAGATCTATTATTCATTTCCATTTAAGAAAATTAGAAGACTAGGAAGACATTATGAATTTTGGAAAATACTAACCAATGAATTACATATCCGATGATTGCAATTATGCATATTCCTGATTGCAAAAGTAACATGTTTTTGTGCAATTGGAGACGAAGGCAAAGATCTATACGGCTGCAAATATAGTTGGTTGTTGAACAAGGAATTGGAAGATCAGATTCTTGTATCATTCTTCCCCTTTGTTTGCAATGAATTCAGTGAACAATGAAGGAGAAGTCTGGTTCAAGAATTTGACTTACCGAATAGACAGATGAGCATAGTGAATGACATGCCATGTAATTCATAAACATGAAACTATTTTTTGCCCAAAAGCAAGTTACTATTGCAATCGTTGAATTTTCTTTTGAAATAGTTGTTTGGCCAGTCAAATTGTATTATTTAAAATATTATTATCTTTTTTTCTATAGTTGGGATTTAAGGACATATTTCTGGTGTTTGAAAATCATGTTTTATCTCTTTTTCTCTTTTTCTATTGGTTGGACACATTGGAAGGTCATCTTTCTTAACACATTTTTCAATGTTGTTTCTTTGCTAAAAATGTTTAGTGCATTTCCTATGTTTTGTTACAAAGTGAATGCTAATGCTTTCTGATTTAATGACAAAAATCTAAGCTATTGAGATAATTGTTGAAAGAAAACTTTATAGCTCCTCTAGTATTCAAGGGCCTCACAGACTTAGGAAACATAAACAGATGAGTATAGTGAATGGCATGCTATATAATTCATAAACATGAAACTATTTTATGGCCAAAAGCAAGTTACTTTTGCAATGAGAGTTATGCATAATTACAAGCATGTGATATGTAGTTCATGTGCAATGTTTCACTTTGTACATTGACTAGATTGTATAATTTAAGTATATTTGCTCTCATTTGCTTGTAAACAAATCTGATTGATGTGTTATGTGAAACATTGCATATGAATTGTGTATCACATGGTTGCAATTATGCACATCTCTAGCTACAACATTGCTGCAATCAAATGATTGCAAAGGTCGTTTGCTTATTAGCATAAATTGGACAGTTTCAAACACTTGGCATAATTTTTACACACATTTGAAGAATCAAGTATATTTGCACATGAAAAGTTATTATAAATGTTATGTTCAATGCATGTTTAATGCATTAAATGCAAATTGTGCAAGATGTGTTGGTGGCCTAGCGGGTACACAGGCAGTGAATGCATAGTTAATTAATGAAATGTCAGGCATGTGTTTGGTTTTTTTTGTGCTTATTCTCATTTGTTTATTTTTTATTGAAACCTTGTATATTTTTGTTGTTGCTACATAAAGCAATGATGTTTTAGATCTTTGAGAAAGGTCATGTTCTCTATGGAAGCATAGAATGCATTAACTGTGGATTGATTGCTTTAATAGGCATTAGCCTACTAGCAAAATTTGTAAAATTTGGATTTAATGACTAGATATTTGCAACAACAAAAAATTGTGTCGTTCTATATGGATTATTTTCTTAAAAGAAAATGAATGGTAGACCTACTTGAAGGAATAGAAAAAGATATAAATGATAATTTTCAAACATTCTCATTTACATCTATTCGCCATTAATAGACTATGAGGTATTGGGATTGCTTCATATTGCTAGCCTTAGCATATTGTGTTTATCAAGACACTCTTCTATGTCATTTCATTTCCCTATTGCGTCACTTTAATAGTTTGATACCAATTTGTTCTCACGACACTTTTTCAATGATGTAAGTCGATTAATATTTCAAAGGAAAGTAAAGCAAGGTCTTGTTCACTATGGAGGCATTGAATGCATTAACTATGTGTTGATTGATTGAATGGCTACTAGCCTATTAGAAAAGTTCACAAAATTTTAATTTAATGTCTGAATGTTTGCAAAATTTTATCACATTTTTCTATTTTTTTGCAAATTTTATCACATGCTTTTGTGTTTCATGTTTATGAATAACATATTATATGTCATGTACTGTGTTCATTTGTCTAATTTGTCTCTGTAACAGGTACCATTGCTTGCGATTGAAGACGGAGGCAAACATCTATATGGCTGCAAATATACTTGGTTGTTGAACAAGGAACTGAAAGGTCTAATTCTTGTATCATTGTTCCCTTTTGTTTGCAATGCATTTTAAGTCTTCCAATGTGCCTAAATATTATGCCTTGGAAGAATTGTGAACAATAAGGGAGAAGCTTGGTTCAAGAATTTGACTTGTCAAATAGACAAATGAGCATAGTGAATGGCATGCCATGTAATTGATAAACATGAAACTATTTTTTGTACAGAAGCAAGTTACCATTGCAATTGTTAAATTCGCCTTTGAAATAGTTGCTTGCCGAATTAAATTATATTGTTTAAAATTTTTATGTGTTTTTTTCTATAATTGAGATTTAAGGACAATTTTTTCATGTTTGAAAATTGTGTTTTATCTCTCTTTCTATTGGTTGGAGTAGGCCTATTGTTTATGTTTTCGTTTGAGTAAATTAGGAAAATAGGGGGACATTATATATACTAGAAAATATTCAATCCTGAAACACTGAATACACGTTACCATTGCAATTGTTGAATTCGCTTTTGAAATAGTTGTTTGGCGAATTAAATTATATTGTTTAAAAATTTTATGTGTTTTTTCTATAATTGGGATTTAAGGACAAATTTTTCATGTTTGAAAATTATGTTTCATCTCTCTTTCTATTGGTTGGAGTAGGCCTATTGTTCATTTTTGTTTGAGTAAAATAGGAAAATAAGGGGACATTATATATACTAGAAAATATTCAATCTTGAAACATTAAATACATGTTTAATCCATTAAATGCAAAATGTTTGAGATGTGTTGAAGAGTTGTTGCGTATGCAAGTAGTAAATGCATAGTTAATTCTTGTTTGTTTATTATTTGTTGAGAAGGTTATGTGTTTTTAGCTCTCCATGTTGTTTATTCTAGGATTGTTGGTGAGTGGCTCATTTATTTGTTTGTGAAACTCTATAACTAGAAGTATTGCTTGTTATAAAGGCTAAGGGGACAAATGGGTGCAGTGCATGACATATAACATGCTATTCATAAACATGATACACAAAAGCACACAATGAATTTTTCCAAATGTTTAAGAATTAAATCGAAACTGTAAGGGCTTTGTTGCTGAAAATTCGCTCTTTGCACTTGATACAAAACCCTTGCCAATGAATCAAATTCTATAATCTAAGCATTTCTGCTTTTAGTAGTTTCTACCAATAGGCATGTTTACTATTGCATCCATTGCATTTGCTTTTCAAAAATTCGCTTGGCCAATGAAATTGTATTGTTTAAAGTATTTTTGTCTTTTTCTTATAGTTAGGATTTAAGCACATATTTTTTATGCTTGAAAATTATGGTTTATCTCTTTTTCTATTGGTTTAAGTAGGTCAATTTTTCATTTTCCTTTAAGTAAATTAGAAAAATATGGGGACATTATATATTGTAGCAAACATTTAATCAAGGGATGCATATTGTGCGAGTTTTGGTGGTAGGTTGGTGGGTACTGAAGCAGTGAATGCATGTTTAATGCATTAAATGCAAACTTCACATAGTTAATTAATGAAATGTGAGGCAAGTGTTGGTTTCTGCTTATTATTGTTTGTCTATTGTTTGTTGATAAGCTTGTGTGTTTTTAGCTTTGGGTTGTTGTATTCAATGTTTGTTATTTTGTATAGTGCTCGAACAAGGGAAGAGCCATAGGAACAGTGTACTATGGGTGACTGGCTTGTCTGTCTGTTTATGATACTTGATAACTAGAAGTGTTGCTTGTTGTTACAAGGAGAACTGAATAGTTTGAGCAAGGTCTTGTCGACTGTGAGTGCATTGAAAGCATTAACTATGTGTTTATTGCTTGAATGACCATCATTCTATCAACAAATCTCGCAAAACAAATTATGCGGGATGCATTGGAGGGATGGTGGGTACACAAGAAGTGAATGCACAGTCAATTCATGAAATCTCAGGCGAGTGTTGGATTTTATTTGTGCATATTCTTGTTTGTTTATTGTTTGTTGAAAAGCTTGTGTGCTTTTAGCTGTTGATTGTGCTTTTCCATGTTTGTTATTCTCTAAAAGTGCATTGCTGGTGAGTGACTTGGTTGTGTGTTTATGATACTTGATAACTACAACACTTGAGAACATTTTTTTTTGTTTGAAAATTATTATTTATATCTTTTTCTATTCTTTCAAGTAGGTCTACCATTCATTTTCCTTTAAGAAAATAAGCCAAATAGAACAATGTGATTTTTTGTTGTAAATATCTAGTCATTAAATCCAAATTTTACAAGCTTTGTTGGTAGGCTAATGCCTATTAAAGCAATCAATGCATAGTTAATGCATTGTACGCTTCCACAACAAACAAGACCTTGCTCAAATATCTAAAATAGTATTGCTTTATGTAGCAACAACACACTACTCTTCTAATACATCAATCAATGCACAAATTTGTTTCAAGTCTATATTCTCACATGTTCACATGTAACACGCTTGCCATTCTAACTATGCATGCACTCAGTCGACATCTAGAAGGTATGAAACACAACAAAGCATAGACAAGCATTCCCATTTACAGGTGTTCACCATTGACACACTACAAGGTATTGGGATTGCTCCATACCAATAGCCTCAACATATTGTGTTTGTCAAGGCATTTTTCGATGTTTTTTTTCCTTAATGTGTCCCTTTAATCGTTTGATACCAATTCTTTTTGCTGGGACTTTTCAATGATGTAAGTGAATTAATACTTGAAAGGAAATTAATTAATATTTAAACCTCCAGTCTAGCTATACCAATAGCAAAAGAGATAAATCATGGTTTCCAAACATGAAGAATATGTCTATAAATCCCAACTATATAATGTTCCCATATTTTTCTAATTTACTTAAACTAAAATGAATAATAGACCTATTGCAAGAGAATCAAATTTGATTAGCCAAGGAAGTATTACAAATGAAAATGATAAAATTAAGAATTGAATGCAAACTGTGTTAGCTTTACTGCCATCATGCACTTCATGTGCCTGAAATTTTGCTTAGAGGCAAGTTAGTGTTGCAATGAGAGCAGGTCACCATTGCAATTGTATGATGTTCATTAGATATGGCACGCTTGGCTATTGATATACAACTATTGCATTGAATGTTACTAGGTCTACTATTCATTTTTGTTTAAGTAAATTAGGAAAATAGGACATTATATATTTTTGCAAATATTTAATTGTTGAATGCAAATTACACAAGCTTTGATAGAGAACTGGTTGGCACAAAAGCAATGAATGCATGATTAATGCACTAGGTCTATTATTGATTTGCATTTAAGATAATTAGAAGACTAGAAAGACATTATGAATTTTGGCAAATATTTAACCAATGAATTGCATATCCGATGATTGCAATTATGTATATTAAGACCACACAAGCTTCTCAATAAACAATAAATAAATGAGAATAAGCACAAACTAGAACTGAAGACATTAAAATTTTTGGCAAGTATTTAACCAATGAATTGCATATCCCTGCATGATTGCAATTATGCATATTTCTGATTGCAAAAGTAACATGCTTTTGGGAAAAAAATAGTTTCATGTTTATGAATTACATGGCATGTCATTCACTGCTTTACGATGCATTACAGATATGTGCAAAATTTATTATCTATTTCTATTTTGCTACCTTGCTTACAAGCAAATCAATACTAGGGGCACATGATATAATTTGGGAAAAAATAGACCAATGCGATAAATTTTTGCAAACACTCAGACATTAAATACAAATTTTACAAGCTTTGTTGATAGGATACTAGCCACTCAAGCAATGAATACATAGTCAATGCATTGAATGCCTCCATATTCATTATGACCTTGCTCAAAGCTATCAATAATAACAAACATTGAAGACAACAACAAAGAGCTAAAAACACACAAGCTTCTGAACAAATAATAAATGAACGAGAATAAGCACAAATAAAACCCAACACTTGCCTAAGATTTCATGAATTAACTATACATTCATTGCTTGTGTACCCACCAACTGTCCAACACATTTTTCAAAGCTTGCATTTAATGCATTGGACATGCATTCACTGCTTTGTGCAAAAAGTAGTTTCATGTTTATGAATTGTACGAGATGTCATTCACTATGCCCATTTGTCTATTTGGAAAGTCAGAGTCTTGAACCAAAATTCTCCTTTATTTTTCACAACTCTTCCAATACATAATTCTTGGACACATTGGAAAGTTATGTTTCTTGATGCACTTTCTGATGTTGTTTCTTTGCTAAATTTTTTTACTGCATTTCCTATGTTTTGTTACAAAGTGAATGCTAATGCTTAGTGATTTAATCACAAAAAATTAAGCTATTGAGATAATTGTTGAAACAAAACTCTATAGCTCATCTAGTATTCAAGGGCCTTAGAGAGTTAGGAAACATGGAAGAGGTAAATCTAGAGCTAAAAACAAACAGTAAACAAATGAAAATTGGCACAAATAAAACTGATTGCTTCTATAGAATTTCATGCTTCACATATGCATTCACAGCTTACGTACCCACAGGCCCACGTACAAATCTTGCACAATTTGCATTATAAATTCATTTAGTTAAATAAACTAATTATAAATAATTGTATTTACTGTGAATTTAGAAAAGAACATATGCCATTGGAAAATAGTCCATAAAAAGTAAAGTTCAAAGGAATAACAACTTTGTAGCTAAATTGGAGGTTTAAATATTAATTAATTGTTTTGCAAATATTAATCCACTTTCATCATTGAAAAGTCCCACCAAAAAAAAAAGCTGAGGCTAATAGTATGGAGCAATCCCAATACCTCATAATGTGTAAATGGTGAACAAGTGTAAACGAGAATGCTTGTATTAGTTTCCTACCACTAGTTAATTAATTAAACATGTATTCACTAGTTCAGTATCTACCATCCTGCTGCCAAAGCTAACATAATTTGTATCTAGTGATTAAATATTTGCAAGATATATAATGTTATCCTATTTTCCTAATTTACTTTAACAAAGTTGAATAAAAGACCCGCTCCAACCAATAGAAAAATAGGCAAGTTGTTTATTATTTTTGAATTGCAAATGAAACAATTGCAATAGTGACCTACTCCTTAGCTTCAGCTGTCTATGATTGCTTGAGTGGCCATTTGCTTATCAGCAAAACTCACAAAATTTTAATTTAATGTTTGAATGTTTGCAAAAAATTATCATGTTTATCTATTTTTTGGCAAATTTTCTCATATGCTTATATGTTTCGTGTTTATGAATAACTTATTACATGTCATGAGTTGTGCTCATCTGTCGAATTTTCCTTTGTAATAGGAACCATTGCTTACAATTGGATACTGACACAAACATTTATATCGCTGCAAATATACTTGGTTTTTGAACAAGGAACTGAAAGGTCAGATTCTTGTATCATTCTTCCCTTTTGTTTGCAATAAATTTTAAGTCTTCCAATGTGCCTAAAAATTATGCCTTGGAAGAATTTTAAACAATAAGGGAGAAAATTGGTTCAAGAATCTGACTTGTTGAATAGACAGATGAGCATAGTGAATGGCATGCCATGTAGTTCATAAACATGAAACTATTTTTTGTACAGAAGCAAGTTATAATTGCAACTGTTCAATTTATTTTTGAAATTGTTGCTCAACGAATCAAATTGTATTGTTTATAATTGTTTTGTGTTTTTTCTATAATTGCGATTTAAGGACAATTTTTTCATGTTTAGAAATTATGTTTTCTCTCTTTTTCTATTGGTTGGAATAGTACTACTATTCATTTTTTTAAAGTAAATTAGTGAAATAGGGGGACATTATATATACTGGAAAATATTTAATTCTGAAGCAGTCGATAAATGTTTAATCCATTAAATGCAAATTGTTCGAGATGTGTTGGACAATTGGTGGGTATGGAAGCAGTAAATGCATAATTAATTCAAGAAATCTCAAGGACATGTTGGGTGTTATTTGTGCTAATTCTTGTTTGTTTATTGTTTGTTGAAAAACTTGTTTGTTTTTAGCTCTCCATGTTCTTCATTCTACAAACAATGCACTACTGGAAAGTGGCTTGTCTCTTTGTCTGTGATACTTTATAACTAGAAGTTTTGCTTGATGTTACAAGGGCTAAGGGGACAAGTGGGTATAGTAAATGACATATGTTATGTAATTGATAAACATGGAACAGTGAGGCCAAGGAGTAGGTGATTGTATGATGTGCATTGGATATGGGACTCCTGTCGACCAATCTATAGCTATTGCATTAAATGACTTCACAATATACAAGACCTTGTCCAAAGTATGCAGTTTTCCATTTCACAAATTTCATTTGGTTATTGTGTATAAATTCCAAAGGAAGCAATTACACATATCCAATGTTGTAACCTTTGACAAAAAAAGCATTACTGCGCACATGAAATTGGTCAACATGTTTATTGTTGTAGAACCACAGTAGGATAGACACATTTTCCCCATGTTTGTAAGAAAGAGCAACAAAACCAATGAAAAAGGAATAATAATTAATAAAAACTTTATTGTAAGAGCTAGCAGTGTATTTAATAACAAATAACAAAGTCTTGGTAAGTTTTAAGAATTGTTTTGCAAAATCTTGTTCATAGGATTTGCAAATTCAACTGAATATTGTCACATGTTCACATATAACAGTCATACGATTCTCACTATCAATGCAATTGGTTCATTTGTATGATGTGTGTAGGACATGAAAGCATACACAAGCATTACTCTTTAGGAATGTTTCCTTTGATTAAGAGCAACATACCATGTTTGTCAACTAACTTTTTGGTCTTGCTGCCTCAAACATATTGCATGCACCAATTAAATATTTGCCACAATATATAATGTCCCCCTATTTTCCTAATTCACTTAAAGGAAAATTAAAAATTGACCTACTCCAACCAATAGAAAAAGACATAAACCGTAATTTTCAAGCACAAAAAACATGTGCTTAAATCCCAACTATAGGAAAAAGAATAGGAAAAAGAAAATTTAAACAATACAATCTCATTGGCCAAGTGACTATTTGAAAAGAAAATGCAATGAACGCAATAGTAAACATGCCTACTACATTTGGTATGTTTTGTTATAAAGTGGATGTTGTTGCTTATTGATTTATCCATAGAAACTAAGTAACTGAGAAAGTAGCTCAAAGAGAACTCAATAAAGTATCAGCTGAATCTTTCATGTATGAAATCTATCATTCACCCCTTTTTCTATTACATGGAGAAGGTTTGCTACTCTTCTTTGTGTAAGCAAATAAGCGAAATAGAAGCACATTATAAAATTTGTCAAATAAATCTGATCACACAATTAATTTTTTTGCAAATATTAATCTACTTACATCATTGAGAAGTCTCGCCAAAAACAATAAGCTAAGGCTAGTGGTATGGAGCAATCATAATACCTTGTAATATGTTAATAGTGAACAGGTGTAAACGAGAATGCTTCTTTATGCCTTGTTGTGTTACATACCTTCCAGACGTCGACTGAGTGCATAGATAGTGAGAATGGCAAGGATGTTACATGTAAACATGTGAGAATATAGACTGGAAACAATTTTTTCCTTTGATTAATGCATAAGAATATGATCTACAAATTATGTGTACAACATTGAGGCAAAGAGAAGTGTTTTATTGTTTTGAAGGCAAAGGACATTTACAAAAGAAAGATTGGTTTAGTACAAACATGAAAAATTTATTAATCCAGTGATTAAATGTTTGCAAAATATATAATGTCCTCCTATTTTCCTAATTTACTTTTAAAAAAATGAATAATAGGCCTACTCCAACCAATAAAAAAGAGGTAAATTGTTTATTATCTGTCAATTGTAAATGAAACCATTGCAATAGTAACCTACTCCTTAGCTTCAACTGCTCCATGTCATATGTCGTTGACTACACACATATGTACAATTAGCCATTATAACAACAAACAATACTAAAGTCAATGCTTTGAGCAAGGTCTTTTCAACTATGGAGGCATTGAATGCATTAACTATGTATTCATTGCTCAGGTAGCGACCATCCTATCAACAAAATTTTCCAATTTTGTATTTAATATCTAAATGTTTACAAAAAATTATCACATTTCTCTATTTTTTTTTGCAAATTTTATCATATGTTTCTATGTTTCATTTTTATAAATAATGTATTATATGTTACTTTTATCAACTGTGGGGGCCTATAATGCATTAACTAAGTATTCATTGCTTGGGCAACCATTAGTCTATCAACAAAGCTTGGAAAATTTGTATTTGATGTCTGAATTTTTCCAAAATTTGTTGCATTGGTCTTTTTTTCTTTGCAAATTTTATCATGTGTTTTTATGTTTCATGTTTATGAATAACATATTATATGTCATGGACTATGCCCATTTGTCTAATTTGTCCCTGTCACAGGCACCATTGCTTCCAACTAAAGTTAGATGCAAAGATCTATCTGAATACGAATATTTTTGGCTCTTGAACAAGATATTAGAAGGTCAGATTCTTGTATCATTCTTCTGCTTTCTTTCCAACAAATTTGAAGCCTTCCAATGTATCTACAAATTATGCCTTGGAAGAGTTGTGAACAATAAAGGGGAGGTCTGGTTCAAGAATCTAACTTATTGAATAGACAAATGAGTATAGTCAATGGAATACCATGTAATTCATAAACACGAAACAATTTTTTGGCCAAAAACAAGTTACTTTTGTAATTAGAATTATGCATAATTACAAACATGTGATGTGAAATCCATATCCAATGTTTTGCTATGAACACTGATTAGAATGTATAATTTGAGTATATTTTTCCATGTTTGTTTTACTATTCATTGCAGTGGCTTTAATATTTGTTTGCTTGTAAGCAAATTAGCAAAATTGAAGCACATAATAAATTTTGGAAAATATTTGTAATTCATTGCAAAGCAACAAATGCATAGTTAATGCATTAAATACTATGCCAATACAAGTATACTTGTTGCATTTGCCACTCAGATAGTTTGGATTTAATTCTTGAATATTTGGAAAAATTTATTGTGCCCTCCTCTATTTCATGTTTATGAATAGCATGTTCTATGCCATAGAGTGTGTTGATTTGTCTGAATTGTACTTGTAACAGGAACCACTTGTTGCAATTGAAGTGTAGGACAAAGATCTTTCTCACTGCAAATAGACTTGGTTCTTTAACAACAAGCTATAAGGTCAAATTCTTGTATCATTCTCCCGCTTTGTTTACAATTAAATTTAATTCTTCCAATGTGTATGAGAATTATGTATTGGAAGAGATGTGAACAATAAAGGAGAATGCTTGTTCAAGAATTTGACTTCCCAAAGAGACAAATGGGCATAGTGTATGACATGCCATGTCATTCATAAACATGAAACTATTTTTTGCTCTATAGCAATTTGCTTTTAAGGAACATGATATACTGGTGTTAGTGATAGGAACCAATCCCAATATTTGGTAGACTGTTGTTGCTACATAAATCAAAATTCTTTTACATCGTTGACCAAGGACTTCTTTTTTGTACAAGATTATAATGCATAAACTCTAGATTCATTGTTTGGATAGGCACTAGTGTGCCAACAAACTTGTGAAATTTGGATTTTATGTCAAAATGTTCGCAAAATTTTATTGCATTGGTCTATTTGGCTTATTTGCTTAGAGGAAAATGATTGTGGGGCACTCAATGCATCAACTATGTGTTCATTGCTTATGTCATGGGTTGTGCTCATTTGTCTAGTTTCTCCCTCTAACAAGAACCATTACCTGCAATTGGTGTCAGAAGCAACCATCTATATGGCTACAAATATACTTGGTTGTTCAACAAACAACTAAAAGGCTCAAATTCTTGTATCATTGTTCCCCTATGTTTGTAATGAATTTTAAGCGTTCTGATGTGCCTAAAAATTATGTCTTGGTAGAGTTGTGAAGAACAAAGCAGAAGTGTGGTTCGAGAATTTAAGTCACCAAATAGACAGATGAGCATATTGAGTGAATTCCATGCCATGTAATCCATAAACATGGAACTATTTTTTTCCCAAAAGCAAGTTACTATTGCAATTGTTGAATTCACTTTTCCAAATAGTTGTTGATAGGCCATTGGTCACTCAAGCAATAAACACATCTCACATAATTTGCTCAGCAAGCTTTTCTGACAAACTAATGGCCACTCACACAATAAACATATAGTCAATGCTTTCAATGCATCCACAGTCCACAAGACCTTGCTCAAACCATTCAATTTCCCCTGAAATGCTTCTAGTTATCAAGTATAAAAAATAAACAGATGAGCCACTCACTAGTTGCACACCGTTCCTACGACTCCTCCCTTGTTCAAGCACTACGCAGAATGACAAATGTTGAAGAGGGAAACCCACAACCAAAAACACACAAGCTTCTCAACAAACAATAAGAAAAAACTAGCACTTGCCTCATATTTCATGAATTAACTATGCATTCTCTGCTCATGTTCCCGCCAGCTATCCAACACATATCATGAAGTTTGCATTTAATGCATTAAACATGCATTCATTGCTTCAGTACCCACCAACCCACCACCAAAACTCACACAATATGCATCCCTCGATTAAATATTTGCCACAATATATAATGTCCCCCTATTTTCCTAATTTACTTGAAGGAAAATGGAAAATCGACCTACTCAAACTAATAGAAAAAGAGATAAACCGTAATTTTCAAGCACAAAAAATATGTGCTTAAAACCCAACTATAGGAAAAAGACAAAAATATTTTAAACAATACAATCTCATTGGCCAAGAAACTATTTGAAAAGAAAATGCAACAAACGCAATAGTAATGTCTTTGTCTTTTTCCTATACTTGCAATTTAAGGAAAAAATTTTGGCATTTGAAAATTATGTTTTATTTCTCTCCCTATTTGTTGGAGTAGGTTTATTATACACTTTTGTTCAAGTAAATTAGAAAAATAGTATCACATTATATATAGATTATACAATTTGATTCGCTAGCAAGCCATGTGTATCAAGTACATTGACCACATGTTAGTGACAAGGCTCACACAACTTGCATTTAATTCTTAAATATTTGGCTGATTTTATTATGTTATTATCTGTCTCATGTTTACGAATAACATTTTATATGTCATAGACTATGATCATTTTCCTAGATTGTGCCTGTAACAGGAACCATTGCTTGCAATTGAACTAAGGCACAAAGATCTATATTGTTGCACACAGACTTAGTACTTGAACAAGTTATAAGGTCAGATTCCTCTACCATTCTCCTCCTTTGTTTTAGATAAATTTTAATTCTTCCAATGTGTCTAAGAATTATGTATTGGAAGAAATGTGAATAATAAAGGAGAAAAGTGGTTGAAGAATATGACTTTCCAAATAGACAAATGAGCATAGTCAATGACATGCCATATGATTCATAAACATGAAACTATTCTTTGCTCAAAAGAATTTTACTTTTGCAATTAGAGACATGCATAATTGCAATCAAGGAATATGGATAATTTTCTAAAACAAAAATAAATAATGGACTTAGTGCATTGATCATGCATTCAATGTTGTAATGCCAACTAGCCCACTGCCAAAGCTTGTGCAATTTACATCCAGTGATTAAATATTTTCCAAAATATATAATGTCTTGTTTACCTAATTTGCTTGAACAAAAATGAATAGTGGATCTACTCCAACCAAGGTATTGAGTTTATGCTTTCATAATTCTGATTTGTCTACTATGCTTGTTACTCAAACAAAACAATTGCATATGTATGAGAACTTCTGTCGTGTTGCTACTAGAAGTATTCTTTGTTGTTGTAACACTTAACTGTATAAATCAATATAGTAGATGGCATATGCTATGTAACCAAGATACATGGAACAGTGGAAGCCAAGGAGTAAATTACTATTGCAATGGTTTCATCTGCAATTGAGAGATAACAAACAATTTATCTCTTTTTCTATTAGTTGGAGTAGGCCTTTTATTCATTTTTGTTAAAGTAAATTAGAAGAATAGGAGGCTACTATCACTGATGCAGTCAATGCATGTTTAATGCATTAAATGATATGACTGGTGGACCAGAAACAATAATCTATTAAATGCAGATTGTGCAAGATAACATGTTATTCATAAACATGAAACACAAAAACACATGATAAAATTTACAAAAAATAGGCCAAAGCGATTTTTTTTTCCAAACATTCAGGCATTAAATACAAAATCTTCAAGCTTTGCTGATAGGCTCACACCTACTCAAGGAATGAATACATAGTTATTGCATTGAATTCCTCCACAGTTGACAACACCTTGCTCAAAGCATTCAGTTTTCCCTGAGATAGTTCTTCTTTGTTGCAATACTCATCCACTCCTTTGCTTCCACTGTTCCATGTTTATGGATTGCATACCATATGCCATGTACTGTACCCACTTGTACCCTTGGCCCTTGTAACAACAAGCAATACTTCTACTTATCAAGTATCATAAACAAGCAGAAAAGTTGCTCACCAATAATGCATTGTTCCTAGAATAAAGAACATGGAAGAGGGGATCTCAGA
This sequence comes from Sequoia sempervirens, assembly GCA_007258455.2. Taxonomy (NCBI): domain Eukaryota; kingdom Viridiplantae; phylum Streptophyta; class Pinopsida; order Cupressales; family Cupressaceae; genus Sequoia; species Sequoia sempervirens. Next base: position 12,734 of record VDFB02185134.1, on the reverse strand, counting down.
GCTAAAAACACAAGCTTTTCAAGAAACAATAAAAAAAAAAGAATAAGCACAAACAAAACCCAACACATACCTGAGATTCCATGAATTAACTATTCATCCACTACCTATGTACCTACAAATTGTCGAACACATCTTGCAGTTTGCATTTAATGCATTAAACATGCATCCATTGTTTCACTACCCACCAGTCCATCACCAAACCTCGCACAATTTGCATTCACTGCTTAAATATTTATCACAATATATAATGTCCCCCTATTTTCCTAATTTACTTAGCCGAAAATGAAAAATGGACCTACTCCAAGCAATAGAAAAAGAGATAAACTGTAATTTTCAAGCACAAAAAGTATGTGATTTAATGCTAACTATAGGAAAAAGACAAAAATATTTTAAACAATACAATTTAATTGGCCAAGCAACTATTTGAAAAGAAAATTCAATGATGCCAATAGTAACTTGTTTTTTCCAAGCTATACTTCTAGTTACAGTGGCATAGAGGCACTGATATCAAGACAAGGGAAAAAAAGCATTTACAACTTCTACAAGGTTTTATTAGAAAACTAGGAACAATTTTTTGATGTACCTACAAAAAAAAACATAGCTTACAAGAAAAAGAATTCATACAAAGTAAGCAAATGAGAATTACAAAATAAAAAACTAAATACTTTCAACAAGGTCTTGTCGACTATGGAGTCATTTAATGCAATAGCTATAGATTGATCAACAGGTGTCCCATATCCAATGCACATTATACAATTCCAATAGTGACATGCCCAATTGCAATAGCGCCTAGTACCTCAGTGGAGCGGTCTTTCTGCTCTCTAGATTTACTTGAAACAATTTCAATTTCAAAACAAAACTTAACAATTGCAATAGTAACTTGTTGTAACTGTATTCGTTCTACATACTTTTGTCTTGTTGCGACTACAAGCATTGTTTGCTATTAAAAATCCTAATTGTACATTAGGGAACAATGGATGACATATGACATGGAGCAATTGAAACCAAGAAATAGGTCACTATTTCAATGGTTTCATTTACAATTAAGAGATAATAAACAATTTATCTTTTTTACTATTCGTTGGAGTAGGCCTATTATTCACTTTTGTTAAAGTAAATTAGGAAATTAGGAGGACATTATATATTTTTCAAATATTCAATCACTGTGTGCAAATTGTGCCAAGTGCATTATGCACATCTTTGACTACAACATTATTGCAATCAAACAATTGCAAAGGTCACTTGCTTATGGGCAAAAATTAGACAAATTCAAACAATTCGCATAATTATTCCAGACATTTGAAGAATCAAACTTCATTGGTATGCTTGTGTTATTCATAAACATAAAACATAAAAGCACATGACAAAATTAAGAAGTAAAATGCAAAACTATTGCAATCAATCCATAGTCAATGCATTTGATGCATTTATAGTTAACAAGACCTTGCCCAGAGCATTTAGTTTTCCATATGTTGCCTGTTTCTTTGCTTTTACTAGTTCATGTTTATGACATACATACCATATGCATGTGAGTTGTTATTGCAGTTACTTTGATAGAATTTGTAAATTAGGTTTTACCAAATAGTCAAAGTTCTTTTGCATTCAATATTTGATACTTTACAAAGCAATAACAACTCACCTCATTGGCATTCTCCAAAATTCAATTATTCTTCTACAAATGTCCTATGCCTTCTAAACAATAAAACACTTCTCTTTGCCTCAATGTTCCTCATAGATTTTGCAAACCATATTCTTATGCATTAATCAAAGGACAAATTTGTTTCCACTCTATATTCTCACACGTTTACATGTAACACCTTTTCCATCCTCACTATCTATGCACTTAGTTGACGTCTCAAAGCTATGTAACGCAGTGAGGAATAGACAAGCATTTGTGTTTACAACTGTTCACCATTTACACATTACAAGGTATTGGGATTACTCCATACCACTAGCCTTAGCATATTGTTTTTGGCGCGACTTCTCAATAATGAAAGTGGATTAATATTTACAAAACAATTAATTAATATTTAAACCTCCAATTTAGCTATAAAGTTGTTATTCCTGTGAACTTTACTTTTTATGGCCTATTTTTCATTGGAATATGTTCTTTTCTAAATTGATCGTAAATAAAATTATTTATAATTACTTTATTTACATCCAACACACATCATACAAACGAACCAGCTATACGATGCTAAGAATAGTACGATTGTTACATGTAAACATGTAGCAATATTCACTTGAATATGCAAATCCTGTCAACAAGGTTTTGCAAATCAATTCTTATAACTTACCAAGACTTTGTTATTTGTTACTAAATACGTTGTTAGCTCCTAAAATTAAGTTTTTGTTAATTACTATGCCTTTTTTCATTGGTTTTGTTGCTCTTTCTTATAAACAAAGGAAAAATGTCCCCATTCTACCGTGCTCTTGCATAAATAAACATATTGACTGATTTCACATGTGCAACAATGCTTTTTTTGATAAAGGTTACAATGCTGGATATCTGTAATTGTTTTTCCTTGTTCGTTATTTTGTAAAAGTGCACTACTGGTGAGTGGCTTGGTTGTGTTTATGATACTTGATAACTAGAAGTATTACTTGTTGTTACAAGAGCTAACAGGGCAAGTGGGTACAATAGATGGCATATGCTTTGAGCAAGGTCTTGTCAACTGTGGAGGTGTTGAATGCATTAACTATGTGTTTATTGCTTGAGTGGCCAATAGCCTATTGACAAAGCTCATAACATTTTTATTTAATGTCTGAATGTTTCAGAAATTTATGACCGTCTATTTTTTTGCAAATTTTATCATTGCTTATGTGGTTCATGTTTATGAAAAATGTATTAAATGGCATGAAATCTGATGTCTGTTTATATGATACTTGATAGCTACAAGTATTGCTCATTGTTATAGGGAAAGTTAAATAGTTTGACCAAACTCTTGTGGACTGTGAGGGCATTGAATGAATTGACTTTGCAATAGTAACTTCTTACAACTGATAGCAAAGTACAAATTTTATTGAGCTATAACAATTGATTTACAAAAAAAAAATTCCCAAGATTTGCAGACCATACTCTAATGCATCAATCAATGGAAAGATTTGTTTCAAGTCAATATTTCTATATGTTCACATGTAACTTGTCCATCTGTACAAGTTCTGCAGGATGTGAAAGCAATGACAAGCTTTCTTAGCATTCTAACCTTATTCCAAAAGAGTGTTGCTTTCTCATTGTAGTTTAAGATGTTGAGTTAACATTGTACACAATCTATGCACATGTCTATTCATTGAGAAAATGTCCTAAATAACAAACCTGACTTGGAAATCCTATGATAGTAGGTTACTATCACAATCTTCTTATTTGCAATTGAAACATAACAAACAAAGTGTTGCTTTGCTAAAAATGTTGATTGCATCACACAAGTTTTGTTGTAAAGTAGATACTAGTGCTTACTGATTTACACACAAAAACTAAGTTCCTATATAAATTTCTCAAGCAAAATTCAATCAAGTATCAACTGAATCTTTCCACAATTTGCATTTAATGCTTAAATATTTGTCAAACTTTATTATCTCTTTCTATTGTTCTACTTTTATTCTATCTACTCTTCAATTCAAACTATAGTAATAAAACCATATATATTCCTTTTCATTTAAATTATGGAATTTGATCAGCCACCTATGTCTATGTAATGCAAAGCAAATGATTGCAATAGTATTGGTCTAGCATTTACTGTGTTCATTGAGCGTTGATTGCTTTATGTTTTTGAATTGCATATAACATGTCATCCACTATGCTCATTTGTCTCAAATGTCCCTGTAACAGGAACCACTATTTACAATTTCAGTGGGAGACAAACATCTACATTGGTGCAAATATAATCAACTGTTGAACAAGAAAATTGTAGGTCAGATTCTTGGATCATTGTCCTTCTCTCTTTGTAATGAAACATTTTCACGTCTACACAAAATATCAACTTTGTTGTACTATACATATGTGCAAAGTACTAAAGATTTCACATGTATACATATTAAGGCCAATTAGCATTTTGAACAATCTAATACTTTGTGCATTCAGAATGAATACAAGATATGAAAATATAGAAATAATAGACGTTAATAAGTATGAATATGCAAGTTGCTCACTACTATGCAACATAGACAATGTCCTTAAAATAAGCGAGCTTTCTAGAACAAGCACATTAAAATAGAATGTTCAAGACCGTTTCTTTGATTTGTTACAAGTACTGCTGAGCAATTAGTTATAGGTTCTTATATATGTAATTGTCTATAACTATATATATATATGTAATGTGTATGTGTATATATATGTATATATATATGAATCTCTATTATGTCTATATAATAACGTTCTTATTTTAGGGAAGTGCTGCCTGCAAGTATTGGAGACAGGTGTGGAGAAAAAGAGGACTATTGTAGCAAAGCACAAAAAACGCTATTGTAGAAAAGTAATGCACTGAGCCTGAATGAGCTGAACCAAACAAAAACTAGGAATTCATATCGGGTTTTACATTCAGATTAAAACCCTTGATTGTATTCATGCTTTTTGTTTGGGTTCCTCTCATTCAATCTAGTGTATTTGGGTTTTGAGAAAACATGTTTTGTACTTAATGGCTATCGAACTCCTTGTACATATGAACATGTATTTGGACAATGACATCAAAGAGAAAGTAGTTGCACTTTAACAAACTATCCAATTTCCTTCATGTACTTTATACTGTTCCATGATGCAAACCCTGGGAAAATGCATTTTCAACCTCATGTACAGTATTATAGAGAAAGATAAGCATATATGACTAACACATGCTCCAATGTAGTCTCTAATGCTATATCATTTCTTTGTAGACAAATGATGGAACAAACAAAAAGACTAGCACAACAAATGCAACACATGGAAAAAGACACAAGCAAATGGTAAACAACTTATTCTATTACCCTATCATATGCATCTCTCCATCATCCAGATATAAGATTTATATTTTCCTTCATTCAGAAAAATAGTGAAGAAGACCATATCAATTGAAGACTTAAATGCAAAAAAAATTGGTGACACATTCGAAGGTGACATTCTTGTTGTCTACAAAGCAACATTGGACAAAGACAATGAAACAAATCAGGTACTACGTGCAGATCTCACAAACCTCAAAGCAGAAATGACAATTACATTGAATATCAGTGGAAACCTTGTGCAACAACATCAACACAAAATAATTCCAAGAATAGGAGTTTCAATATCAGGTTTCCAAATTACACTTAAAACATACGATGACAGAGGGGACTATGGTTGCATATTGATATTGACAGACACTAGCACAATTGAAAGCATGCCTCCTTTTCTAAAGATTATTATTTCATTCCAGATACAACTATAAGCCGATTACTAACAGTCACATATCACTATCCAATTGGAACAATAGGTGCTTTGGTTGTTGGTGCTAACAAAGTTGGTAGACAATATGCTATTGATATCAAAGATGGCAGGGCAAAATTTGATAAAGCGCAGGTACAAATCTCTACATAGCATACGCCACTAATCTATTTTAACCCTTTTCTATACCATTCTGGCCTCTAATAATTTTTTTTTTGTAACAATAACTAACTTTCTCATTGCCATGCAATTGCAACTGTATTCATCTCATGAACAACAATACTTGCAAATAATGCAACAAATATTTAGGAACAAAACTCTAACATTTCTTTTCAAGAATATCCTATAAACCACAGATCAAAAGAACATGTTCCACATAGGCCAATCAAAATTTATTTGCAAATTGAATAACAAAAGAACAATGGACAAGCTAACTGCTTTGATGCAATCAACATTTACGGTAACTTTTGAAATATCTTGTCTCTTTGTCAAAAAAGATCTCTCAAACTGACGCTTATAACAATTTACGTTTACATGTTTTAGGTTTCAAGCACATTAAGAGCAATAAACACACTTTCAAATCCATTTGAGGCTTTCTATCCAATTTGCAATTATAGATTCAACACTTATGGCATGCTCCAACAAGAGAGTGCTCATTGCAATCAATGTGACAATGAAGTCAGTTACATATACTCACTTCATCCTCAAACTATCATCATAACAAATGACAAGCAAATAATCCATTGTTTAGTTCAAAATCGTGTCATCCAACAACTCTTGAATGCTCTTCAAAACATGAAATACGAAGACTACATGAAGGACAAATCAACAGTTGTATTTGCACTTCGGGACTTCGTCACCAAAGGCCATTTCAAGCTCAATCAAAACAATGTGATTACAAAAGCTATTTGCCTAACTGAATGAACATCACATGCTACAACAAGGAACAAAACAATATTGATACAAATACTTTTTTTTGTCTTCAATTTTTAAAATATGTTTAAAATTACATAAAAATATGGTTTCCATACTAATCATATCAATGCCAATGCAGATGACAAAGGAACACAAGCAGCTGCAAAGCTACTTGCTATTGCACCAACTTGCACTTCTCTTTTATCTTATGCTTATGTTCCTAGCTATTTGGTCTATATGACTACATTTCATGTTTTATGGATTAAAACTTCTTGCCGCTCTCATATTATAGTCAACATGTTTTTCCTTTATATGTTAGACAATGCTTAATTTTCTCATTTTTCCCTTAAAATAGCTTAAAATCGAATATTACAACTTTTAAGTATGTTATATTTACTATTGCAATTATTGCATTTCAATTTCAGATACTTGATTAGCCAATCAGATTCAAAAGTTTATAATATTTTTCTACCTTCCTATAGTTCTAAATTCAAGCACGTATTTTTCATAAGCACCAACATCCACTTTATTACAAAACATCTAGAAGAAAAATTAATGGTTCATTTTATATTTTCATTTTTCAACATTGTATATTTTATGTTTGTGATACTTGACATCTACAAGTATTGCTCGTTGTTACAGGGAAAAATGAATGGTTCATTTCTTTTGTGTCAACCAACACTCTATCAAAGGTTGTGTAATTTGCATTCAACAATTCAATATTTTCCAAAATATACAATGTCCTATTTTGCTAATTTACTTAAACAAAAAATAATAGTAGACCTGTTGGCATTTAATGCAATAGTTTTAGATTGATTGACAAGTGTGCCATATCCAGTGCACATCATACAATTGCAATAGTGACCTCCTCTGCTTGTGACAATAACTTGCCTCTGAGCAAAATTCCATGCACATGAAATGCATGATGGCAGTAAAGCTGACACAATTTGCATTCAATTATTAATTTTATCATTTTCATTTGTAATACTTGCTTGGCCAATTAAGTTTTATTATCTTGCAGTAGGTCTACTATTCATTTTAGTTTCAGTAAATTAGGAAAATAGGGGAACATTATATACTTGGGATTTATGGACATATTTTTCAAGTATTTATTCACTTACATCATTGAAAAGTCCCACCAAAAACAATTAGTATCAAACCATTAAAGTGACGCATTAAGGAAGGAAAGCAACATTGATAAGTGCCTTGAGAAACACAATATGCTGAGGCTAGTAGTATGGAGCAATCCCAATACCTCGTAGTGTGTCAATGGTAAACAAGTGTAAATGAGAATGCTTGTCTATGCTTTGTTGTGTTGCACACCTTCTAGATGTCAACTACAAGTATTACTTACTATACATTTGCTTCAAACAAATTCATAATTATAGCCACTCCAGGGAATAGCTAATGTACAGTCTGATCAATGTACTAGGCAAAAACATTGAATATGAATTGCATATGACATGATTGTAATTGTGCACATCTCTCACTACAACATCATTGCAGCTTGCTTATGGCCATATATTACACATATTCAAATAATTGACATAATTTTTACAAAAATTAAAAGAATCAAACTTCATTGCAAACAAAAGAAGAAAAACATCTGAAACTTGGACCTCACAAGCTCCTCTTCAAGAATCAAGTATATTTGCATCTGTTCAGGTCTTTCTCTCCTTTCCAATTCCAAAAAATGGCTCTTGTTACAAGGACAATTTGATGAAACAACCACAGTCAAGACCATTTAGTTTTCCATATGTTGCCTGTGATACTTTGGTAGGATTTGTAAATTGGATTTTACCAAATGGTCAAAGTTCTTGTACTTTCAATCTTTGATACTTTACAAAGCAATAACAACTCACCTCCATGGCATTCTCCAAAATTTAGTTCTTCTTTTGCAAATGTCCTCTACCTTCTAAACAATAAAACATTTCTCTCTACCTCAACATTCCTCACAAAATTTGTAGACCATATTCTTATGCATTAATCAAAGGACAAATTTGTTTCCACTCTATATTCTCACACATTTACATGTAACACACTTGTCATTCTCACTATCTATGCACTCAATTGACGTCTGGAAGCTATGCCACGCAATGAGGCATAGACAAACATTCCCATTTACACCTGTTCACCATTTACACATTACGAGGTATTGGGATTGCTCCATACCACTAGCCTCAGTGTATTGTTTTTGGCAGGACTTTTCAATGATGAAAGTGGATTAATATTTGCAAAACAATTAATTAATATTTAAACCTCCAATTTAGCTACAAAACTGTTATTCATATGAACTTTAATTTTTATGGACTATTTTCTAATGGCATATGTTCTTTTCTAAATTCACGGTAAATACAATTATTTATAATTAGTTTATTTAACTAAATGAATTTATTTTACAGATATAAAAAAATAGACATGGTTAAAATATTCAAAAATATTACTATTAATTGAACATAATAATATGGTATTAAAAAAGATAAAATAATTTTCAAATTTTAACTTATTGCTAATATTTAAAATACTTCTAAATTTTTAATATATTTCTTTTAAATGTCTTCCATATAAAATAATTTAAAATACTTTTATATTTTTAATATCTACATTTTCTAAAATGCTTTTAAATTTTATACTTATCAGTAATATTTTGATTTTCTATGTCTTACATATCTACTCAAAATGCTTATTATGTTAACAAATAAATATGTTTACTAAATAGTTTTCTAAACATGGTGAAATACAATTATTTATAATTAGTTTATTTAACTAAATGAATTTAATTTACAGATATAAAAAAAATAGACATGGTTAAAATATTCAAAAATATTATTATTAATTGAACATAATAATATGCTATTTAAAAAGATAAAATACTTTTCAAATTTAAACTTATTGCTATTATTTATATTTTATATGTCTTGTATATAAAATCAAATAAAATACTTTTATATTTTTAATATCTTCATTTCTTCCAATGCTTTTAAATTTTTCAGTCTATTACTAATATATTTATTTTAAATATCTTTAATATAAAATAATTTAAAATACTTTTATATTTTTAATATCTCCATTTTCTAAAATGCTTTTAAATTTTATACTTATCACTAATATTTTGATCTTCTATGTCTTACATTTCTACTCAAAACGATTATTATGTTAACAAATAAATATGTTTACTAATTAATTTTCTAAATATGGCCTTCTTTGTTCCTTACAATATGACAATCGCTTTGCCCAATTCCCTATTACTACCTTCAGAAATAAACTTTCCACCTTCACACTAAATCAATTTAAATTCCTAAATTACTTTTATACAAAAAATTATTTATACTATTTAACAAGCACACAAAAAATATGAATTTTAATATACAACTGTTCCATCAAGTTCTAGTAATCAATACCAAACTCTACCCTCTACATTTTGCGTCTCAAATCATATACTTTTCATTTCCATTGCTTCTTGTTTTCTCCATTCAACACAAAACTCTAACAATTCCCTTTACAAATCTTCAAACATATTAACCCTTCCCCTGCCAACCTAAAAGCTCTTTGCTAGGCGGCAGGAACATGATGCATTGCGTCACTTGTTTATTTAGAAGTTAGTACCTAATTTTATTTTGGCATATTTTTATTATTATTCATTTTTTAATTTAAATTTAATTTTATAGTTAATTGTTCATTATTAATTTAACTCGTAATCACCTTGTTGTGCAATGGGTACAGTGAAGAGGTGTGGAAGGTCAATTAAGGGAAAATTTGGTCTATTTTTTACGTACATTTGTGTAGTACATGAGGTCAATTGGTCCTAGGAAATTTATCAAATGATATTGTTTGTGCAACAAAGGTCTCAATGCAAAAGTGATAGCTTCAAAATCAGCTATGCATCCACTTACAAGGATCCAAACACAACTGTAAAAAGCCTATGAATCATGAAGATAATCAGAATCCATTACTAATAGGCTCATGTTATGTTTGGAATGGGGAGAGAGGGAGAGATAGAGAGGGGAAGAGTGTGTGAGAGAGAGGCAAGAATATATAGATATAGAGGAAGATAAAGATAAATACAAAGATTGAGATGGAGAAGGAGAGGGAGAAGGATATGAAGTAGAGGGAGATAGAGATAGAGACAAAAATGGAGAGGGAGAAGGAGGAGAGGGATATGAAGGAGAGGGAGATAAAGAGAGGAGAGAGGGATATAAAAATATGGAAGAGATAAATATATAGATAGAGAGAGAATGAGAGGATGAGATATAAAGATAAAGATAGATATAGAAAATGATATAGAGAGGGATATCTATAGGGGTAGAGAGATGGAGAAATAATGAGATAGAGATAGAGGGAGATATGGAAGAGGAAATATGGAGAGATAGAGATACAGAGGAAAAGAGATATAGATATAGAGGTCTAGGAAGAGGGAGAGGGAGGGAGATGGAGAGAGATGGATAGATAGAGAGAGGGAAATGTGTCTAGAGATAGAGGGGGACAGAGGAAGATAGAGGTAAAGATGAAGGTAGATCAAGAGAGGAAGAGGAAGACAAGTAGATAGAGAGATAGAGATAGACCTAAAGGGAGAGATAAAGATAGAGGGAGATGGGGAGATACTGATGAAGAGATTGAAATATATAAAGGAAGAAGAGGGAGATAAAGAAGAGATAGAGATATGTAAAGGAAGAGGGAGAAGGATATAGGGATATAGAGGGAGAGGGAGAGGGAGAGATGGAGAGAGATATAGATGGTGAGATATAGTGATAGAGAGATAGATATATAAGGAGATATAGAGAGATGGGGAGAGGGAGATTGAGATTGAGAGATAGATAAACAAAGAGAAGTAGCTATAGACAAATAGAGATGGAGAGAGAGAAATATGGGAGATAGAGAGAAAGAGAGAGGAATATATATATATATGGGAAGAGAAAGGGAGAGGGGTAGATGTAGAGAGATAGAGAGAAGCAATAAAGAGAGGGAGGGAGAGATAGAGTAAGGGAGGAGAGATAGAGATAGATATATATGGAGAGGATTGCACGTGTGTGTGAGAGAGAGATAGAGATGGAGATAGGGATGGAGAAATATGGAGTGTGTGTGTGTGATGAGAGAGAGATAGAAAGGGAGAGAGATATATATAAATAAGAGATGGAGGAAAAGATGGGGAGAGAAATAGAGAGAGGATAAAGGAAAAGTAGAGAGATATAAAGAGGGAGCGATAGTGAGAGAGGGAGAGATAGGGATAGAAAGAGGGAGAGATAAAGAGATAGATATAGTGGGAAAGAGAGAGGGGGAAGAGAGAGAGAGATGCGGGGAGAGGTAAGGAGTTAGAGACGAGGGAGAGACATAGAGAGGAAGATAGAGATAGAGATAGAGATAGAGATGGATATGAAGATGGAGATGGATCAAATCTTTTACATATTTTGTATACACATTTTCTAGTGAATGTGGCTTCTAGGGAGCACTATAATATGTTCCAACAAAGGTATAAATGGAGAAGTGATAGCTTCAAATAAACTATGCATCCACTTACATGGATCCAAATATGACCAAAATAAAAATTATTAATCAAGAAGATAATCGAGCTCCATTATAAATAGGCTCATTTTATATTTGTAATAGGGAGAGAGAGAGAGAAAGAGGGAGAGGTAGTGATATGGAGGGAAGGGCAAGAGAGAGGGATAAGGAGATAGAGATAGAGAGGAAGATAGAGATGGAGATGGGGAGGAACATTTATTTTAAAAGAAAAATTATCCTCAGAGCCTATTGTGCATTAAGTAACAAAAATAGATTGTTGAGAATAAAGATTTATTGCATGATGAAGTGGTACTCAATGATCTTTGAAAGGCTAATAAACCCCATTTGTATGTAATCATGTTTTTCTATCTTTTTTATAAAGAGACCCTTTGAAAAATTATCTTGAATCCACTTGTATATGGTAGGGAGTTGGAGTTATCCTTTCAAGTGACCCAATCTATCTTTTATACCCCTAAATAGTTTATGTCTATTTTTTAGAAAATTAGTTGTATTTAAATAGTAAGAATGATCTTTTTTTTGTATTATATTATTTATCAAAGTGTAATTTTTTGGTATGATTGATCTTTATTTGACCCTTGAATAATTTTGATGGGTTGGATCATTTACTTGTGATAGTTTAACCAAATGATAACTTTTAATTTAGATGTATGCTCCCTCATAATATTATAATCTAACATACACAAATAAATTTTCTTATATATAGAATAAATTATATTTGTCTACATACCATTACTTTTCCTTTAATTAAGTATATTAATTGTTTTGATTTAGTTAAAATATTAATTTTAGAAAATAAAAATATTCAAAAGTTAAATAATTAAAATCACACTACAAACTAAAGAGTTTCAAATGTTTTGTAATGAAGGTAAAATTAAGATTTATACTATAAGTTAGATATCCATCTTTC
>VDFB02185133.1:0-11146 GCA_007258455.2 Sequoia sempervirens | reverse complement strand
TTCACTATAACTCCTTACCCATTTCGTTGCATTTTGAACGAACTTTTAATGTTTTTTCGACGCTACTACTTGCCCATTTCGTCGCACTTTCCACAAACATTTAGTGTTGTTTCGACACTACTCCTTGCCCATTTCGTCAAAATGGCGATGAACGTCTGATGTTGTTTTGATGCTACTCCTTGCCCATTTTGTCGAAATGGCAACAAACTTCTAGTGTAATTCATCGGTGGATACACAAAGTTTTCGTCCATATTCTGACGAAATCCCGAGACATTTTATGATGCCAATGACCGACAAACCTGCGTCATTATTTCGACGTTTAATTCATCATCGGCCTTTCGATGAAAAAACTGCAACAAAAATATTTTCATCATTTTGTCACTTGTCTGACAAAGATTTGTCGAACGACCGATGAACGTCTGTCAAAAAATGGGGTCAAATTCAGTAGTGTCAACACTATTCAAATATACTTCTCAAATCCAAACAAGGGAACTTTCCTCCAAACATCCAACTTTTTCTCAACTAATACTCTATAGGCATCATGGTTCACTTTTATTTCACTTTCCCAAAGCATGCTCAACTGTACTGACAAAATCTCTTCTATCTTACTGTAAACAAATGCATGGATATCTTTTATGGGAAACACTCTCGGAGGGATGCAAGAGAATGCACCAACAGACTCTTCCAACACATTTCTCAAATATCTCTTCATCCTAACTTGCACTTTATCCGCACTATTCACAACCTTTGAATTATCCATAGCAATAAAAATGAAAGATTGTGCAAATAGGAATACCTCTAAAAATTTCAACAAGAAATGTATAAATATCCTACTTCTAGATCTCACTTCGAATCCGCTTGATTTCTTCTTCAAACATTGAAACTCTTAATTTCCTTCTAAACTTACTTTGCACGCTTCTCCAAAAATACATAAGCCTTTAAAATTATCTAAATTTATTCCTTCCATTTGAATGATTTTGAAATAAATGCTTCAACTTGTAGGTGGATTTCCTCAAAAATTATGTATTCCTCCATTCTTTCAAATTCTATAGATTTCATCCTTCACACATGTGACTGATAAAATACCTTAATCTTGTTACCACATTAAATATAATTTTGTCATGATATGACACAAGTACTGATGAGGGGATTTATTATATATTTTCTAATAATTGCTCCCCCTTAGCCACTGCTTTTACTTAGAAATTGATGGGAGTATCTGCACCGGAAGTCAGCACAGATAAGAATGATGATTCCTTTCTTCAAATCCTTTTCATTTCATTTCTTGCTTCTTCCGGATAAATGATTTGATCATTCTTCTTCATTGGATGGACATTTTTCTTTCTTCTATTTTTACCAGGCATTGGAATGTTGCACCCAGAAAACAAACATTCTTCTCTATCAGTGGATCATCATGGCATCTTATGGGCAAAAATTCAAAAACGAAAGAACTTTACTTAAATTAATGTTTATCTATTATTTCAAAAAATGTAAGAATAGAATCTAGTAGCAAAATGAATGTAGTTTCTGAACCACTAGGTTTATTTTTAAAATCTATTTGGTGAAAATTTTAAATTAATAGTACTTAAATCTCTAGAAAAAGTAAGTATGTGCTCTGCTTTGGACCACCCTAAATTAAACACACATTTTTATAGATTTTAGATATAGGAGACTCATGCCCTATGATGTATTATTTTGCAATTTTTTCATAAATAATTAATTATGATTTTTGATATAACTTTTAAAAATATAAAACTTGTATGTTTGACTACCTTAACTTGGTCAAAAACTTATGAATTAATTTATTTTTTTAACTTATATTATGAAGGCAGAATGGGGAGCATGTTTAGATTAGTATGGTAAACGCTTGAAAGCTAGAGATGTTTAAATTCAACTCATCAACTGTGACTTCAATTAATCACAAGAAAATAAGTAATAATGATTATTAAAATTAAATAAAGCATAATTTATATTGGTGGGAAGCAGAATCCTTTAAAACTTTTTCAAGCCATCAATTTTTTGCAAAAAGTCAAGTCACATCTTATATAAACCAGATTACATTATCACTGATCTTGGTACACCATTTTACTAATTTTATATCCATTCTTCTTGCTCTTAGAACACTTGCTAGAGAATGATAAAGAATCATTCATTTTACATTTACAATCCTTTTCCTTATGACCAAATTTCTTGCAGGAATAAAAAACACCATTGAAAGATAAATACCTTTTAGCATCATGTCGTTTGACATGAGTTTTTTCGGAATTTCTTCTTAGATCCTTTATTTTCCCATTTTTGTACCGAGTCTTCTTACTAGTGGATTGCTTCACTTTAGAACTCTGACCTTCCTCAAACCCTGAACCACTCTTATCCATTTCAGGTTTTTGAGAGGTAATCAATTCATCAAGCATCGCTGAGCTTATCTTAAATTTTTCTTCAAAACTTCTTGCCTTTTCTAGATCAAACCTCAAGATTTCTGTTTGTTTTTCTAGCTTTATGCATTCATCCATCTTCCTCTGAATTTCAATTTCTTGATATTATTTAGTTATTTTCTTCTCATCCAATTGTTGCAACAACATAAAGATAATTTCTTCTCCCTCAACCAATAGATCATAAGCTTCAACACTTTTACTTTTCATCTCTTCGATGTACTCATTTGCTTTCATCAACTTGTCCTTCAGATCTTCCATTTCTTTTGAATATTTGGCAAAGACTTCTTTTGAAGGAAAAAATTCTTATGCTCAAATTCTAGGACCTTCCTCAAGTTGTTAGGCTTCTTCTGAGGAACCAAGCTCTGATACCAATTGTTGAACATCTAGAATATTGAGAGGGGGCATGAATCAGTATTCCATAAGACCATAATAAAATCCATCTAAACACTATCACAATTCTGATTGAATCAACAAGAGAGAATATAGAAACAAGTCAATGCAACCATACACATGAACACCTATATTTTTACATGGAAAACCCAAAAATGGAAAAACCACGGTGAGGGTTAACTTACAATATATTATATTTGGATACAAAATATTATAGGGCTCACTGCCAAGACTCACTGTCCTTATAAAGGCTCACTTCCTAAGTACAAAAGATGGCTAACCACCAAGAGACAATGATAGTGGCTCATTTCCAAAAGATTGAATAGGTAGGATATACGTTCAATGTGCAAGGTTTAGTTCCACTAAAGCTTAGAATATGAAGTACTACCTCACATAATAGTCACTCAACAAAATTGCACTAATCACAACTGATGTAAAGCATTCAGGCTCATATCTTCACACACCTCTTAATCCCTTTCGCATTCACATTCACTTCTCATTTCACATTCACTACTCATGTGTGTATTCTTCCATTACTCATTATTTTTTTCTCCCATCTAATTCCTCAAAAAATCTTAAATATATACAAGTATATCTTGATCATCAATTAGGTCGGCCTAATTAGATGAACACAAAAATAATTAAAACCTTCTTCGTTGACACCATATATAAATTAAACATTTTATCCACGTAGTGCATTATACCAAGTCGACTATCATCCATAAACACGATTAGTCTTCATAATATATTGCATATGCTGAGTCGGCCAAGACTAGAACACAATTCTCCAAACCAGCAAATAATCCTCAAAGAAAACACCTTCCAGATCTAAGAAAACATTAATTTCCCATCGTACCACCAACTTAGAGACTATAAAAAAAACTACAACATAAGAGTGTTCACCTTAGTAAAATGCGGATTCTCCCACATAGTATGCCACACACACCATAGGATGCTCCAAGAAAAATTGCTGAAGAATAACATGCAATTTTCTATGAAATTGAATGATGTAGAAACCTCCTCTAATTTTATGCAAGTGACAAAGTTGGAAATAACATTCCCTAAACATGAATTACCCTTGCTTGAGACACAACATAAGAATGAAGCTTTGATGATAAAGGTGGTTATTAATGAAATTGCAGTTAGGCGCACACTTATAGAAAATGGAGTAGGTCTTAAAGTTTGTAGCATTGATCTCCTAGATAAAATTGGCGTGGACACGAAGCTTATTCAATTCAATGATGTTAATATTTATGGATTTGATAATGTTAATAAAAGTGCACTAGAATGATCACATTGTGTATTGAGGTTGGAGCTATATTTTTTCCTACCCCTATCCATATCATGCCAAGACCTCTTTCTTACAACCTTCTCCTAAGGAGACCATGGATTAATGCTATGAAAGGATTCCAATCCACCCTTTCACCATGGGATAAAATTTGAATACAACAATAAGATATACACAGTTGAAATAGATGGATAAAGCTATAAATATGATCATAACACTTCCCAATCCCCTAATACTTTCATTCCAATCTCAAAAGTAGAACCTATAAAAGTTGATGTTAATCCTAATTGTCTTCCACATACAAAAAAACTCTTTAGTGATGATTGGGGATCGTTAGATTTTATGCCTCATTTCAACAAAGAATCCAAAATATCACCCTCAAAATCCAAAGAGTCATATACATTTTTAGACACATCCTTTAGTGATGATTGGAATTCATTAGATTTTATGCCCTCCTTTATGGGAGACTATAAAATCTCATAATCTACACCTAAATAACCTTGTGTTTCATGTGCTCAACTTGGTTCTACATCAACACCATCACCCATGTTGGTGATGGGGGCCCTCCAGCCCCCATCCCTCATGAGAGGAAGATGCATAACATTAAGAAACCTAAAAATGATTTTTGTTATCATGAAGAAGTCAACCCTTCTCTGAAGCATAAAACCCCTTTGTTTGAGTTGGAATAATGTTGTAATCTAGGATACAAACCCCTCTCTAAGCATGTATACAATGAAAACATGGAGAAAATCAATAGAGAAAAAGTGAAGTCTATACCATACCTTTTCAAGAAAGATCTAGGTTTGGGTATGTGCAAGATCATCATGGAAAAAACATGCCCTTAAGTGGTTAAAATTCAAAATTCAAAGTTAGGAAACTGATTTATATTATTTCAAAATAAGGGCATTAGGAATTTAGAAACCAAATGTAGTTTCTAAACTACTAGGTTTATTAAAAAAATCTATTTGTGAAAGGTGGAATTTAATGCATTAGTACTTAAATTTGAAAATAAGAAGTGAGGTGTCCACCACCACCCTAACCACAATAAAATGATAATACTTTTTAATAATATTTTAGATATAAGTAGAGGACTCATGTCTCAATGTGATGCATATTTTTTGTAATTTATTTCCAAGCAAATAATTAATTATGATTTTTTTATTATAAAATTTAAAAAATATAAAAATTCGTATGTTTGACCACCTTAACTTGGTCAAAACTTCATGAAATTCAATTTTTTTTTAATCCTATAGTATGAGAATCATATAATGTGACGCATGTTTCAGATTCAAAAAATGTGATACCGTTTGAAAGCTATAGATGTTTTTCAATTAGCGTATCAATCAGGACTTTAGTCATAATTCAAATAGAAAATGAATAATAATTATTTATTAAATTCAAAGTAAAACATAATTTATATTGGTGGGAAGCTGAGAATATCCTTTAAAAATCCTTTTTGTTTCATCAATTTTTTTTTAAAAAAGTCGTCAGCCACATACCCTACACATACCCATCATATCACACTTTTTGGCCCATCATGATCCTACACATACCAGTTTACCACCTCTATCTCCATCTTCATCTAAGTCCTTATCATCTATTGTGTGTATGACAACTTGTGCTAAGAAAGAAATATCCACTACTATTGATCAAGAGAGTATCTTGTTGATACTCCTCCAAGATCACTCTATATCTCTCCCTCCAAAAATATGAAAGAAATGGTACAACATGTGTTCATTTTTCTCATACCATAGAGTTCATGGTCATTCTACTAATGAATGTAAGGCTTTGGGTAATGAAATTCAACATCTTAAGGATTGTGGTGCTCTTCCTTGTGTTGAAGCACCTAGTTCCTCTAATTGATAGTAATTTTTATTCTATCATGTTTCACATCAATCATCTTAGCTCATCCTTGTCTTGCACTAAGTGGGGGAAATGGGTTAGGTAGACTTGTCCTTGTATGGCACTTTTCATTGTCTCTTTTGGCTAGCTGACCACCTTCCATGTATATATAGGAGCAAGCTTGGGATGTGTACAACATGCCTTAAGTTGGCTTGCATGTGATGTACTTTTCTTCCTATCTTTAGCATTAAATTTTGGGGGAAACCCTTTATGCATGATGTAGTTTAATTCGAGAACATATGACTTGGCATAGGGCTTTCCAAATAAGCTCTCATGTCTTCTTAATTGGCTACTTTAAAGAAAATTTCTCACAACAATAGTGTTAGCAATTTCTTTAAAGTGGGGGCATACATTGACATTTTATTTCGATATTTTACATGTTTGATGGTGTGGTTTTCTTTCTTCTTGCAATACATCCTTTTCTTGGTGGTACCATTAGGTTTTATTTCCTCTAAGAGCATGATATTTCTTCAATTGTTCCTCTCTTGGAAACATTAAGCATGATGTTCCCTAAGTTAAGACCTTACATGAACTAAGAAAAACCCCTTTGAACGTGTACCTTACACTATTTTTTATTTACAAAAACCATTATATGGCCACCTTACATAACACACTTTTCTTGCCTATTTAGCCATCCCATTTATTCATGAGTGTTAGCATACAAATTTTTAATTGCCTCATGAATCCCATCATTTGTGTTGTGTGGAACCTTATCAAATTTATCAAGAGGTATAGCTTTGCTATGGTTAGTACATGTGGGAGCCAACCTTAGGAATGACTTTCCTATAGCCACTTACTTGTTTGTGTGGGCACATACTGGCCATGTGCATATGTGTCTCACTAGGGGCTCACCTAGTGGATATTGGATTCCACTAGTCTATGTGAGTGTGCATTTATTTGCATAGTGCACATTGTCTTCCACTTGTAAACAATTTTTTGGACAAACATCTTAGACATGGTTGACCTTATGTTCAATATATTTTTGAGGCTTGATCCACCCATTTTTTCCTTTTTCCTTCTTCCTTTTGTCTTTGATAGTGAATGCTTGTATCTTGTTGTTGCTTCATACATCATTCACATACATGTGTTCTAATACTTGTCGTATAGGATCTAGACTAGATGCAGATATTTAAATGCTTAGCAACTTTACAATGCTTTTACAATGATTATTCCCAAGTTAATTAAATCAAAAATTAACTTAAAGGAAATAACAAAATAAGTAATAACAAGGTGATTATAGCAGAGAAGGAAGGAAATGAGAGACGAGAGAGAAGAAGAAGTGCAAGCAGTTGATGCCGTCACAAATGTGACTACGTCTCTGGGTCCACTCCAATAGAGAGACCGATTCGATTAACTCCAAAATCGATTACAAAGCACCACAATCATTCTCCAAGCACTTCGGCAGCATAACAGCGCTCTGACGTGCGAGAATGACTCAAAAAATCTCCACAAGACCTCTCTTTCGATTATCTCCACAGCTTCAAGACTTCGTCACCTGAAAGAAAACTTGAATGATCTCCACTCATCTCACACTCCCCTTAAATACAAAAAATTAACTCAAATTGGCCTTTAACCAATTGATTTACAAAATATTCACCTTATCTCTCCAAATACATAAAAATCTTCAAAAATCTCCCTAAAACAACTTAATCTCCCTTATTTTACATAGTGATCTTCAAAATATTCACATGAATCCCAAAAAATAATTTCAAGCCCTTCAACTTAGCATTACTCGGGCTTAGGAGATTTTAATTAGTTTTTGATTAATCCTTTAAAAGGATTATTTGTTAATTTTTATAATCATAGGGAGTTTGTTTTTATTAAATTTGGGCATTCGGGTTAACAAATTAACAAAACGAACCCACGCCACACATATTCTACACCGGTTCAATGGCGTAGTGGTGAATATAGGTTTTGGAGCCCGGCCGGTTCGGGGTTCCAAACCCGTGCGTCCGGCCCCAAACAAATTCAAAGAAACAACACCATAACAAAAGGCAATGGCGCTACTATATACCGATACTTGGTGGAAACCTTGGCGGATTAGTCATCGAGGAAAACTTCAGCGGAGTAGTTCACGAGTCGATCCCGCATCACAAACCCGTGCAGAAGATTTTTGCTCAACAATATAACAAAAAGCCCGACACCAGCGTAAAGGACGAAGAGAACCCGCGTGTAACCCGGTGGTAGCTCTTTGAAAACCGTCAGCGGCCCGACTAAGTCTTGGCTGGCTGACCCAGCCGAGGTATTTCGGATGATGGCGGTAGCATCAACGGCCCCATTTGGACCTCTTGTATGCCGCGTGCCAAAGCTGGCTCATTCGCCGTAAAGACGTATCGCTGTGAAATTTGGACCCGATGGCTTCGCCGCCGCCCGTGGATCTTTGGCCCGGAAATTACTACCGATGGTGAAAAGCGTGGCATCTTCGGAAATTTGAAGCGTCTGGTTGCCGATGTAAGCTCTGTGATTGAAATTAAGTACAAATGCCCATTTCGGTTGTCCACATCAGATTCGGTGCCATATCGGCGCGATCAGGCTGTGGACGATGATCATCTTCAACGCCAGGTCCACAAGTCAAACTGAAACTTTGATGCGATAAGTTGGGCATCACGATGTCGATTTGTGAAGCGAGTTAAGGTTGGAAAGCTGCGGCGAGCTCTTCACATTGACATGAGCTTGAAGATTTATAAAACAATCATTTTTTTCACTTCTGGGCGCCCTCATTTCCCCGGTTGTGAAGGTTGGTAGCATGCATAACTTGTAAGCCAGGACTCCTTTTGCCTGTTGGGAGTTCGTTGGAACGGGACAGCGAAATGCTTTTACGATGGTGTAGATTTGGAGAAAATAAGAGACACTTCAATTTTCAGCGAAAATGTCACAGGATCAGTTCTTTTGTGTCTATGTTGGTTTTCCATAGGATCTTGATCATCCCTCTTGATTGTTGTCATCCTATATCACTAGCATTGGTATACTTGGACCCCTCTTGATGCAAATTTTTCTACTTTAGTGTGAGTTTGATGCAAGGTCACCCTCTCACTAAAGTGGGGGCTAAATGTAGTAACAGAAAAAGTATCCCTTTTCCTCACACAATTTGGGAATTAATAAAATGAACTAAGTGATACCTTTTAATTTAATGTTGTAATATGTCTTACATGTTCACATTAAGTTTTGGGCCCTTTTAATTAAAATTCAACTTATTTATGCCCTAATTAGTCCTATTTTGCATCTCCCAGCCTTATTAAATGCATTTTACTGAGGATAATCCTAACATTCAACAAATGACAAATCATAATTTAATTTTTTGGATGTGTTCCAGATATAGGGATTTGGGACTCATACTCCCCCTTGGGTGTATGGGTCCCACCTAGGTCTCGAGGCCTAGTTTTAAGTGTTACATTGAACAAGAAACTTCTTGAAATCTATGTATCAGGTTTAAGCCACTGGGACTCGTACACCCAAACTTGTGTGTGAGTCCCACTTTAACTTGGACCTATTTTAATTTAAATTCTTTGCAGTATTTTATTACCCTAGATCTGATTTTGACTTGTAGTGTTGTAATTTTGGGAAATTTGGCATAAACAAGTATAAATACAAGGTTATTTCACATAATTTCTCCTAGCAAGTTTTCAAGCAATGTAACATTCTAGCTAAGTAATTCCTAAGGAAAAATAAATATTTTACAAGAGAATTAAAGAGAAAATCATCAAATAGAATTTGGAGCTACATTCAAGATTCAAGCATCATGTCAAAGTCATCATGCATCATGTGTGTTTCTGAGCTAACATTTGTGATGTAGGTTTCATGATTCAAGCAAGAACTAAAACATGTTATCTCATATCAAGATCAAGAGTCAATATCCACATCCATCAGAGCCACTTCACACAAGTTTGTAGGGTTTAGTGAGTTGCAACATTGCATTTTTTCATTCATCAAGTGTTCATGTTATTTCATTTCATTTCAAGGTTTAATTAATAAAATGGGGTTTGACCAAGGAAAACCCCTATTCCCTAACAAAACAATATTTTTCTCTCTTGATGTGTGTTTGTAGATTTAGGTGATTTGGAGCTTGAAGATCCTTTGAAGACAAAGTTACAAAAGTTATGAAAGTTGTCAAGAAATTGTCATCTTCACAGAAACTCACCTACAAGCTAGAATTTAGACTTTCAGGCTTAAAGATCAAACAAGAGAGAAGCTACAAAAGATCACTAGAGGCTACAAAAATATCATTCAAACCCTAGTAACTAGACTAAATTTCCCATCTAGGCGTATGAGTCCCAGTATATCCTTTTTGTTAGCTTTCTGTAGATCTTGCACAATCACTAGAAGGTTCCAAATTCTGCCTAGATTCCTGTAGCATAACTAAATTTCCCTACTTGGGGTATGAGTCCCAATGCACCTTAAAACCATATATTTTCATGGTTTTTAGACATTGCTTTGGCCTCTCTACTCCTCCAAGTACTTTTCTATTTCATCCTATTTGGAAATTTGATTTAATACTTTTAAGTTTCTAGGTTTTTGTGCATAAGATTTTGCATTTCTCCTTTGAAGCTTCATTTAATGGTGAACCCCCATCTAATCACACAAGGAAACCCCTAGTTCCCTTCCTCAATCATCTCACTTGTTTGAGAAATCTTGGTTTCCTAATGAACTAAAGTGTGAAATAGGTTTAGTTTCATCTCCTCAAAGGTGGACCCCTATTTCACTTGTGTTCACATATAATAGGTTTTGGAAGGTGGAAGTACCTACAATGGGTGATCCCACAATACTGGTTTACAATTTATGGGAGATCTTGATTTTTGATAAAATCACATATTTTTAGAAAATATAATGATTTAAGCCTTGAAAAGTTTCATTTAAAGGATTCCAATTGAAGAGGGTTTCATTGAATCACCTTAGATCAAACCCCCTTGGATAGAACCCTGCTAGTTTTAAACCATACCTATAATGGAGTTTCCTTTACACCTATCAAAATTCTAATAAAAAACCACTTTTGATTTACCTTTTGGGGGATCAAATGAATTCATTTAAAATTTATTTTTTGTAAGTATGCAATCCTTATTATAAGCTTCCCAAAAAGTATAATTTTAAAGAAATTTATTTTTATTATTATATTTATTTTTTATTTCTTGTGAATGTA
>VDFB02185131.1:0-33485 GCA_007258455.2 Sequoia sempervirens | reverse complement strand
CTCTATAAAAATAATGACATCCCCAAATGTTTCCATATGATAAAATTTGTATGTATATGTTATCACATTAGAGAACCAAAGAGCAACTTCAACACATACATTTAGAGCCATAAAAGAATGTTATGGAACATATTATGCTTCTCTAATCTTTCATTATTTTATTTACCTTTCATTAGAAGTAGAGTATTGAGTTTGCACTTGCATTCTTGGTCTAGAATTTCTCTTCTACACTAAGTACAAAAATATAATATTGGATAGCTTAGTATATATTTCTCTTCTAATATATATTCCCTAGTTCTCCTTATCCATATTTGAGTATCTTAGCATATGTGTAACATGACATGTTAATAATATATCTCATATAAATGTAGGGATGTGTCGCTAATGTCATCTTCAAACATATATAACCAATAGGAGATACTATAAGGTATCCAATATAACTATACAACCTATATAGGTATGACATATGGTGACCTTTGGCTTTTTTTGATATGTCAAGGGTAGTTTTGCAAATATTAGTTTCTAGTGCTTTTGTGAGTTTTCACCACTTGTAAGTTTATTAAGCTACACTTTTGGGTTTTCAACCTAATAGGGATAAACGTAGTAGATTTTTTAGCTTTCCAGCCTAATGGAGATAAATCAAACCACATTTTTTGGTTTTTAGTTGCACCTATCAAGTTATTTGTTAGCTATTAAATTTACAAACATTCTAGGATTATAAGTCTACTATAAAATTTGATGTAAAATAGATTACACATTGAGCCCTATAATTTAATTACAACAATGAATAAATATAGCAACATTTAGTAGACATAATGAAAATCAAGCCATGATAGTAATATAGAGATAATATACAATGTTTAATATAGATAAGTTAAAGAATCATTTTAAAAATATATATCTATATATTCACATCATTTTTGTTTTTTCTTTAGATTTCAAATATATCCACCAATCCTCCTTATCTTACATTAACATAAACTTAAAAAACATAGTGGACATGTACACACATATAAAACTACATTAAAATAGTGTTAGATCTTACAATTTTTCAAGGCTTATTTCATCCTCTTAGACGATCACTCTTACTAAATCATTGGCATAAATTAGATGCACACAATGGCACATTAAAGGTTTATTCCTCATGTTGGATTCCCTATTTTATATAACTATAGATCTTTATTATATAATTTAAATATATCTAAGCACGAATTTCTTTTATGTAACACATTGATAATTTCAACTCATTATAAAAACCAAATACAAATTTAAAGGGGGTAAACTATATTTATAAATAAGAATTTAAGTACCATCCCTATCTCCATGGTGTGTCACTTGTTCACTAAAAGCCCTTACATAAATCATCTACTTAGGTCAATCTTATCTAGATTTTTCTTAAATATTAATATTCATAAAATATGGCACAAAGCATATTGATGCATTTCTATCCTTCCACATAAATCTATATAGTATCAAAATATAGGTAATTTTATGGTTAAATTGAATCTCTCTTAATTGCCAAATAATCCATTATGATCGAGGATGGGTGGATTATTATCTAGGATATATATGTATCTGGAAGTGTTTCCAATTGGAATTGCTATAATTATACTTTTATGGCATTCTAGATATTCAAAATAGTTTTCATAAATCTACCAAATAGACCCATTCTTGATATTGAACCTACATAATTTTAGGTATGTCCAATGAAAGATTACGGTCTAGGGTTCATAAATTTCAAATGCTTTAGTATTATGGGCTTAGATTTTCTGCAATATTAACAATTTTTTGTTCCAAATTCAACTCTAGGGTTTGCTCAACAGGCTTCATGATTTTTTTTCGCTTCAATTCAAACTAGGGTTTCTAAATCAGCTTTTCATTCGATTTGAATTTAGGGTTTCAAAAAGCCTCGACGCAATTTGTAAATTTATGTTTTATTTCATTTCGACTCTAGGGTTTTGAAATGCAAATTTTTTGTTTTGTTTCACTATATTTTCAAAATCAATTTTTTTTGGGTTTAATTGATCAATTTAAGATTTAAAAGTTAAAATTTGTTTCTAACACACAATTCAATGTTTTTTTTCTCAATTTTATTAAAAAACATTTAAATTTCATTGAAAATTTTCATCTAATTTGCAACTATTGAATTTTAATATAACAATTAAAAAAAGCATTAAAACGTGACATAAATTGAAAAAAAAACATGTAAATTAACGTATTTCTTTTAAAATTTCAATTCAAACTAAAAAAAAGTGAAGAAATGGCGTACCTGTAGCTGATGTTGATGTCGCTGTCACCAAGCAATTCGGGGTCCCGTTCGCAGCAGTGAAAACTGCTGTTTTTTTTAAAAATAAATAACACTATAAAACGGGATCCCGATTTATATAACTCGGGATCCCGTTCTCTATAAATCGGGATCCCGTATTTTTCAAATCGATCTCGCTTTTAAAAATCTGGATCCCGCTCCGTCAGCTTGGTTGGGGAGCCCCACGAAACGGATCCCGATTTTTAAAAGCTTGATCCCGACCGTAATCGATCCCGCTTTGTTCGTGGCTCTGATCCCAATCGTAACGGATCCCGGCGAAACGGATCCCGCTTTTATTAAATCTGGGATCCTATTTCCATGCCATTTCAATTTTTGCTAAGTAAAACTTCCACGCTTGGACTCAACTGCGGCACACATACCCTTCTATCTCTCCCATCTCACCGACATGGGCAGGACATAGATAAAATCTTTGCTAAAATTAGCCCTGCCAAATCTAAGAACCCACAAAGCGTGGGGAGCTTTCTTGCAAGTTAAGCCACTGAGCTCAATCCCATACAATCTAATGATTGTGATGTGAAAGATCCAACCTGTCCTCATTAAAGGGATAACACGTCTCTTTTCCATGTGTTTTATCATAATTCAATAGGGCACAAACATTAGAATTTAGATCACTAACATTATGCCAGGTGCGCAAATCATTACTCCTAACTCCTTCATTAGCGAAAAAATCCGCAACAGTATTGGCTTCTCTATAAGCATGTGATATTTTAACTTTTCCAAATTTAGCCAAAGTCAAGATGGCTTCATCAACCCAATATTTCATTGTCCACGAGGGGGGAGACTTGCCACGGAGGCAATCAATTATATTTTTGGAATCTCCTTCAAGCCAAAGATTTTTAAAGTTAAGACTTTGGGCTAAATTTATAATGTGAAAAGCGCCAGCAGCCTCCGCCAAATGATTGGTTTGGGAACCAAGAGGAGAGCCTGTTGCACCAAGGAAATTACCAAAGGAATCCGTTATGACTCCACCATAGCCCGTCGCCCCCAGATTACCTTTAGTCGCACTGTCAAAGTTAGCTTTGATCCAACCATTTGGTGGAAAAGACCAGTGAACACCCTCTCTGTCCTTGTTGGCTTTCATAGGAGCACTAGGTAGGTCTAGACTTATGTTCCAATCCTTAGCAACTGTTAAGTCATAGAGTGAATGCCTCGCTTTCACAGACAGGCTATCCTTTTGGACCAAGGCATTGATATTTTCCTTCAAGAATTTGACAATTTTATCAAAAACAATATCCACAGAAGCTTCTTTGTTTCTATAAATTCTATTGTTACGTTCTTTCTAGAGGCCCCAATCAACATGAGGGAAGGATAAATCCCATAAAAGCCTGAGCGTTGGATTTTTAGTTAGGGCTTTCCATTGAAGGAAGAAGTCTTCAATGGACGAAGGAAAAACCCAAGAAAGATGCCATAACCTGATATTTTTTTCCAAATAGAAGTAGCAAACGAGCAGTGAAGGAATAAGTGATGCACAGATTCGGCCTCCATTTTACAAAGAAAGCATCTGTTAGGTATTTGAAATCTGCGTTTGCAAAGGTTATCAATCGTGAGCACCTTGTTTTGGAGTAGGATCCAGTAAAAGATGTTGATTTTAGGGATCAAATGTTTGAACCAAGCCTTCGACCAAAAGGGAGGATAGTCCTGAGAAGAGGTAATCCTGGCAAAGGAAGAAGACACAAAAAAATTTCCCAAGGGTTCATCGAACCAAACAACATGATCATCCAACTGCTCAGAACAAAGTCTAACAGCCATTAGAGAGGACTGGATAGGAGCCAGAGCTTATTTGACACTACACAGATCCACCCATTTACCATTCACTATGTAGTCTCTCACATAAGATCCAAACCCGACCTTACAAATCTCAGCCCATTCACTAAAGGAATTGATTTTTAAAATGGGCTCCTTGAAAAGCCATCTGTCCTCCCAAAATCTTGTATGATTCCCATTTCTCACTTGCCAGCCAATTCCAGTGTCCACAATATTTTTCCATTGATTATATTATTCCAGCATGTAGAACCTCTGGAAAGAAGGTGGGGATCCTTCTTAATTATGAAGGAGCAATTTTTTTCTAAATATTTGCTAGCCAAGATATCAGTCCACTCCCCAAAGGAAGAAGTGATTCTCCAAAATTTTTTTGCAAGGAGGATTTTGTTAACTATTCTGATTCCTCTAAGACCTAATCCTCTGGCCTTTTTAGGTTTACAAACCAGATTCCATCCAATTAAGGGAAGTCTTTTTTTTCCTCAAAACCTTAGCATAGGAATCTTTTTTGAATTTTTTCAATGGCATCAGGAAATTTAGCAGGAATCTTGAAAAGGCTCAGGGTATAGATAGGTAGGTTCTGGAGAGGGGCTTTAAGGAGCTAAAGTTTTCTAGCTTGACTTAAAAGGGCTCCTTTCCATCCAATAAGCTTCTTGCTGAAACTTTCAACTAGCGAGAGCCAAAAAGAATCAAGATGTTTCAAGCTTAAGGGTAAACCAAGATAGGTGGTAGGAAGGGAATCCACCCTGCAACCCAAAATTTTGGAAATTTTAGCCTTTCTATGATCTGGCGTGCTAAAGAAGAACAAAGAGCTTTTTTGGTTGTTGATTAGCTATCCTGAAGCTCTCCCATATTTGTCAAGAAACTGTTTTATAGTTTTACCTTTAGAGACCGTAGATTTACCCATAAGCATAGTATCATCAATGAATTGTTGATGGGAGCACACCAAATTACCAAAGGAAGGTTTGAGACCAAGAAGAGATCTAAAATCAATCAATTTTTTTAGATTCCTACCTAAACTTTCAGCCATAATAGTGAATAAAATAGGAGAAATAGGATCACCCTTTCTTAGACCTCTGGTGCTTTGGAAAAAAGAGGTAGGGGATCCATTAACCATAATCAATATGGAAGCCGTGGACACAAGATGTTCCACCATTTGGAGAACCCTGTTACAAAAACTAAAAGCCCTTAAAATTTTAAATAAGAAAATCCAGTCAATTCTATCATAGGCTTTTGAAATGTAAAGCTTTAATAAAAAGCCTTCAGTCTTCGACTCCACTAAGGAATGAATATTCTCATGTACCGTAACAATAGAGTCAAGAATTTGTCTACCAGAGACAAAGCCATTTTGTTGAGGAGAAATCAAAGAGGGCAATAAAGTTAAAATTTTTGAGGTGAAGACCTTAGAAATAATTTTATATAAAGAATTACATAGACTAATAGGCCTAAAGGCCTCAAAATTATTAGCTCCAGGTTTTTTGGGGATAAGAACCAAGAAGGTGGCATTTAATTCTTTTAGAAGACTTATGGATCCAAAAAACTCTTTAACAACATTTACCACATCTTCTTCAACTATCTCCCAGAGCCATTGAAAGAAAAATAAAGGGAAACCATCATTACCTAGGGCTTTACTCCCATCAAAAGAAAAGACATCCCGCTTGACTTCCTCATTGGTGGGGATAGCGGTCATAAAGGAGTTATTTTCTTGGTTCATAATTCTCAGTATAGCTTCAACTAGCTCATCCTGATCATTTTGGTTTATTTTATCACTTGCCGAAAGAAGATGTTTAAAGAAGGAGCTCGCATGCTTTCTAATATCCTCCCCCTCCTTGTACCTAGTTCCATTCACTTCAATTTGAGATATTATGTTGATAGCTCTATGTTTTGAGGCCGATAGATGAAAGTACCTATTGTTTATGTCCCCTACAGATAACCAAAGAGCTCTAGATATTTGTCTCCAGAACTCCTCCTCCTTTCCAATTATGTCATGCATCTTAGTGAGGAGCTCATCCTCTTTTTCCTTAGTGTCACTCAAATATCCCTCCTTTTGGATTTTAAATTAAATTTCTCCCAAATCCATCTGGAGATCAAACTTAATCCTAAAGATGTTCCCAAAGGATTCCTTTTAAATCCATTTTTTTAGATTACATTTCACTTCCCTAAGTTTTTTATCTACTCTAAACATAGCTATTCTAGGAATTCTTATATTCCACCATTTCCTAATTTCCTCTTTAAGAGCAGGATGAGAGATCCACATTTTTTTAAATTTGAAAGGACTGTTTTTCTTCTTTTTTATGGGATCCGTAGTGAAACTAATAGGGAAATTATCAGAACCAATCCTAGAAAGAGCTTTAAGGGAGCAGTAATAGTCAAAATACCAGTGATTTGAGATTAAAGATCTATCTAATCTAACTTGAATGAGATCCAACCCCTTTCTGCGATTAGACCAAGTAAAGGAAGCTCCATGTAAATCCAAATCTTTTAGCCCTTGATTATCAATGAAATTCTGAAGATCCTCTTTGCTCTCCACATTGATCTGGGATCCTCCAAATTTTTCTTCATTCATTAAGGGTGTGTTGAAGTCACCCATAACAATCTAAGCTTCTCTATCAAAAATCCTCCTAAAGGCAACCAGCTCCAACCAAAAGGATTTTCTCATTCCTTTTCCATTAGGAGCATATATGTTCAATTGAATCCAACTGAAGTTATCTCTTATATGAGTAAATCTAGTGGCTATATGATTCGTACCTTCCAAAATCATAACACCTTTGATTATGTGGCTATTCCAGAAAGTAGCAATACCTCTAGAAGCCCCAGTCTAATTATTACCATGATTACTACAGTGCTGAAAAGGTTTCATCTTTTCAATTTTCTCCCTTGACATTTTAGTTTCCTAAATTAAAAGAATATCAGGCTTGTGATCTCTAACGAAATTGCGAAGACCATCCTGCATGTGGGGGCTATTGAGTCCCCTGATATTCCAAGACATAAATTTCATTAAATACCAGGGGAGTTAAGACATTCTGGGATGGTTTTCTGAGATCCATCCGCAATATCCTGAAAACTATTCTGCTCTCTTTTCTTTTTCGAGGATTTTTTCCCTCGTGAGTTCTTTACTACTCCACAATCTGCCTTTACTCTTGATTTGGTAGAAATGCTACTTGGAGTCTTCCATTGTTTGTTTTTTTCTTTCTTCTTCTTTGATATATTCTCCTCTTTGTCAGTCTCTTCTTGGCTATTTGTCTCTCTGGTGGACTCCCAATACTTATCAGTTGGGATCCTTTGTTCCCAAGGTAATGTGTCCATATTACCATTCCCTTGAAAAGATGAGAGATTACTGGAAAGATTGGCAGAGTGGTCTAGGTTTTCAAGGGATTCCTTGACCATTTCAAGGGAGTTGGGAACTGTCAAGTTCACCGCACCTAGAGGGGAGAGATCATCAGAAGATGGGGAGGGAAAAGGAATATTCAATTCCAAGGACAAGCCCTCACAAGGAATATCCTCCAACTCCAGAGTCTCTACATTTCTCTCAGTTGAGAGTGTCATTTGGGACAAAGATTTGGTTAGGTTCATATCTCCTTCCCCAGCCAACATGTCTTCATCGGAACCATTTTCCTGTGATGAAGACATTTTAACAAGCTTCATGTAATGAAGATCAAAGGGGATCTCACCATTAGTTTCCATGACCACTTCAATCTTAGGAGAGATACTCTGAATATTAGACTCTTTATTTTCCAGGTCTTGCACATTAGACTCTTTATTTTCCTTCCTATCTCCTCCCGACTTCTTTTTTTTCCAAACCATTTTCAAGGAGCCAACTACTTTTTCTTTCTTTGAAGTGGTGTTTAAGGGACATTTTTTTGCCTAGTGTCCAGATTTCCTACACTTGAAGCAGGCAAACGGGATGGTTTCAAACTCTAAAGTCGGTGACCAGGAACCCAGTTTAGATTGGATCTCTATCGAAGAAGGAAGATTAGCTTCCTGTGAAACCCCCACACATATCCTCACAAAAACTAATCTCTTTCTAGCAGCTATCATTGTGTCAATAGAAAGGATCTCACCAAAGGAGTTCGCAATACCATGAAAGATGTCTTCACTCCAGTACTCCAAGGGCAGGCCCGAAAGTCTAACCCAAACTGGGACATTCTCAATAATGGAGTCCGATAGGTCCAAGTTGGAGGACCACTTATTTAGAGCCAGGGAAGATTTCCCTATAACCCAACGTCCTCCACTTCTAACAGCTAGGATGTACTCTCTACAAGTAAATTCAAATGCAAAAAAACCCTGTGGAAGAGCAGCTACTAAGACTTTCCCATTTGTTCTCCATTTATTTTTAACAAACTCCCTGAACACCTCAATGTTTGGTCTGGGGCCCATGAACTTACCAACCAGAGTTCTTTCCATTAGAGCAATATTATGATCGATGAGCAGATCTGGAATAGAAATAGCAAACTTACCTCTATCCGAGGACGAGATATTTTGCACTAGAGGGAAAGATGATTTTCCATTAGGTTTTACCCCGAATAGAGAGGTCTAGGGTTTGCGATTGCCTCCAATGCTGCCTGTGGTTCCCACCCTAGCTTTCAGCTTTTACCATGAAGGACCAACATGAATAGTAGTTATATAATAGTTAGGTTGCATTTTATTAGCATATCATTTTTATTTTGCATAATTTTTAGTGTTTAGGGTCTCGAAAAACAAGTGGTCCATCACTTTGTTGATTCATTTGGTGGACCCTATTTTTCCCCTATACAACTTTGGTGAACCTAACTCATTCAACATTGCAATTTTTTAGTTTTGGAGTCTTTCATTGCATCTTAAGTTAAAATCTTGCATTCATTACATTTAAATTTATATTGAATTAGGGTTTCTTCTTTTGCATTGAAATCTTGCATATCATATAGGGTTTAGATTTGCATTGTTTTACACTTCTTACATCTGAAAAATGACAAAAAAAAATAGTCATTTTGCATCTCATTTAGATTTTATTAAATTGCATTTGAAAATCAAACCAAAATTCCATTTCAACCTAGGCCTTCCATTTCATCTTTTCATTACATTTTTGCATTGAATTTTTGGAAAATCTAAAGCTGCATTTCACTGTATCAAACTTGGAACTGAAAGATATAATTGAGAGCTTGAAAATCATTAAAAAAATAGTCTTAAAATACCTAACCATGGCCTATTTGCATTTACTGGTGAATAAGTTCCTGATCAGGTCTAATCTGAACCTTTTGGCAACTAAAAAAGTATCAAAATTCACTCTATAATCCATAGAAAAATCTCATAAACACCTAACCAAGACGTATTCACCCATACTAGAAAGTGAATCCCTGTTAGCTATAGATCTAAATTTTCAATACATTAAAATATTAGTTGTTAGCTTCTATTTGGTGCTATTATATTGTTGTTTTAGTTTCCTTATTTGTTGTTTCATCAATTTCATTGCATTTAGCTTAAATTGCTTCATTTTAGTGCATTGTTAAAAGCTCAAAATTACATCAAAACATTCCATTTTCAGCTTATTGCATTGTGTAATTAGTAAATTACCATGTTTAGGTGTAAAATTTTGAAAATGGAGAATTGTTTAGGCAATGTGTGGAAGTCCTTGTTCTCTTTGGTTGATGTTTCATATTATGTTTTTTGCAATGACCCTAATGAAATTGAACTCACTCATGATCAAATAAATACTAATGGATTTCCTCCTCATGATGTTTCATCATTGGAGAAGATGATGCTAGTATGAATGAATTCATAAATGATTTTCTTAACAACCTTGAGTCCAATGCATCCCTTTATCCTTCAATGAAAAAAACTACACAACTTGAGATGTTTGGTCTTTTACATCTTGAAATTGAATCACAAGTTGAACCTAAGTTCCCTACCATAGTTTAACCCAACACCTCTAAATAAGGGCATGTGCGTGATTATCATGGAAAACAGCCTTATGGCAAAAAATCAGAAAACTGTGAAATAGGAAACTTTACAAAATTTGAATATGTTATCTATATTATTTCAAAAATATGTAACAACAGAATTTGTAGTAAATTGAATTTAGTTTCTAAACTAATAGG
The DNA here is from genome assembly GCA_007258455.2 of Sequoia sempervirens. Lineage (NCBI taxonomy): Eukaryota > Viridiplantae > Streptophyta > Pinopsida > Cupressales > Cupressaceae > Sequoia > Sequoia sempervirens. The sequence goes on along the minus strand of VDFB02185131.1, from coordinate 23,327 downwards.
TTTGTTTAAAAAAAAAAACCTATTTGGTGAAAATTTGAAATTTCAATGCAGTAGTACTTAAATTTCAAGGAAAAAATAAGAAGTGTCTGTCTGACCACCCTAACCACTATAGAATGATAATTTTTTTAATAAGATTTTAGATATAAGTAGAGGACTCATGTCCCAATGTGATGTATTTTTTTGTAATTTTTCCAAGTAAATTAATTATGATTTTTTTATTACAACTTTAAAAATATAAAACTCAGATGTCTAACTATCTTAACTTAATACTGCAAATTCATGAAATTCAATTTTTCTTTTAATCCTATAGTATGTGAAGTATAGAATGTGACTCATGTTTCATCCAAAATGTGATACCGCTTGGAAAGCTATAAATGTTTTTGATTATTCATCAATCGTGACTTTTAGTCAATTTGAATAGAAAATGAATAATAATTACTTATTAAATTCAAAGTAAAATAATTTATAACAGGAACCGAGAATCTCCCTTTAAAACCCTTTTCGTTTAACAATTTTGGTAAAAAATCATCAGCCACATACCCATCATATTTTGCCACTTTTAACAGCCCATCATGATCCTGTACACATACCCATAAGCAAAATTCAACCATCCTATATCAAAAGTAACCAACACATCAATCAACCTTGAAGAGACATATGGAAAAGGATCCATGATCTTACACAAAAAAAGATGTGATACAACAAGTGAATATAAATTTCATCAACTCCTTGAGCAAATTCCAACTGAAGAAACCAAAGCAATAGGATATCAAGATCCCCCTCTCAACATAAATGCTCCTAAAGAATAACTAAGGCTTTGTAGTGATGGTATAGTTGTCTTAGATCCCCCTCCTAGTATAGATGTCCTACTTCCTAAAGAGCAACCTATACCTTTAAAGGCTAATGATAACAAAGAAAAGATGATCTTAGGAACTCCTGCCCTAATCCCATCTAGAGAACTTGGTGAATCTAGCAAGTGTAAGAGACCCTACAAGCTAGAAAAACTAAAGTTCCCTTGTCCACCGCTTGAAAGTGAAAGGAAACTACAACTGATTCTATACAAAGAACTTATAAGATTACCACCAATTAAAGACAAGATAATACTATATCCTAAAGATGCAAATGTTCCACATTGCTGATACCATAGAACTCTTAGACATAGTATTGATGGTATCCTACATTTAAATTAGTATTGAGCAACTTTTACTTCAATAGAAATAATTTTCATTGAGTAATTGCATAACATAACTATTGATGGTCAATTTAACACAACATTAAAAAAAAAAATTTCTACTCTATTTCTCCTAAAAAAGTAAGATAACCTAAAGCAATCTATCTTCTAAGGTCTTTGTAGTTGGTTCTCAATTGTGTTGGTGTGATTTAGTGGCCAATGCAACTATAATATTCAAGGGGACTACTGGTAAAAAGGAATACAAACTACATCATATAAATTAATCTATGTTTGGGGGGGTGTAAATAATTAGAAAATGATAGAACAAGGCTTTAGAACAACAAAATATGAATATAAATCTCTTTACATCTAGACATGTATCTTAACAATGAGTGTTTCCTCAACTAACCAAAACTATAAAATGATGCAATCCATAGCATGACCTATACTATTTCATACATTCATAGTGAAAATTCAATAACCATAACCATTCATCAAAGATTCATTTCAAAATCAAAACACATCACCAACTCATTGCTAAAATTAATAGATCAATAGATATAAATAAATTCCATTCACAAATAACTCAATGAAATAGTCTCAGATTCAAATTATTCTATTGATTTGCATCAAATAAGAAACAATTATGCACAAAAAACCTCACTGGCATACAAATGACTATGATTCATTGACATCATCACTAAGACTAAAACTTGAAAGTAACATCTAACTATATTAAAAACTGTAAAAGTATTTAAGTGTCTTTGCATAAAAGTTGTAAAAAGAGTTTCTAAAATTTTAAAAATATCTAACTTTCTCCTTAGGCTGCTAATCCTTCTTCAAATATCTGATCTTTAAAAAATGGAGAGAAAAATTACATATAAACCAACCCTAACATTAATTCCTCCAGTCAAAAGAATGAGATCCACAAATTTAGGGAACCACTGGAGATACTTGAGATGATTGCCCTGTTGATCTTTAGTTCAGTTGTTCATGAATCTATTGTCAAAATCCGATGCACAAAGGAGGAAGGTAGAAATATTGTGAATCTTTAGTTAAAGTCATGTCAAGATCCTACAAAATAGGGGATAACTAGAGAGTTATCCAACTGATCATATCAGTAGGTGTCCTATCCAGAATTCATCATTCCACTACCACCTCATTCCTACATATTTTTCTCAAGAAGGTACTCATCATAGCCGGTGAACACCTATTGGAGTATGTTTGTGTTAGGCCCATCTACCCAATCATCTTCAAACTTGATTCTTTTCAATTCTATAGAAGCAAACTTTTACATATCTTTCAATTTAATTAACTCCCTCATAGTAGCCTTCACTTCATCCTTGTTATCAATGAGTCTATCAAGAAAAAAATTCATCACCATCCTCCTCTTTCTTCATCACATCCTTAAACCTATTATTCCACTTTTCCTTTAATTTTTCAAGAGGAAGACCTTCCTTCACAGGGATATCTAGATTAACCAAAATGGCAATCATTGCTTCCAATTCATCAATCTACTCATTTAGATCTTTACTACCTTGTTGAACTTAATTTCTATGTTCATAAATGAATGTGGATTTGAACCTAATAATGTTGATTGTATTTTCTATGAAATCCACATTATCCTCATTGAGGATAGATTGTTCCAAGAGATTTTTCTTTGGCAACTTGTTGATGTCTTTCAACTTCTTTGTATGCTCTCTATACTCATCCTCTTGTTTCCCAAACACTTTAGCATGTGAATTCATGTCCTCAACCAACTCCAATGCACCCTCATGTGCCCTATAGCTATCAAAAAGAAACTCATTGGCCTCTTGGTTCAACTGATCTATCCATATATCAAACATTCCAACCTTACTCCTCATTTGCACAAGATCACCAAGCTCCTTCTTACTCAACAAAATTGGTATTTCATGAGGAATAGATTGAGATGAAATAGGGGTAGATACATCCTTCAAGAACCTATGCAATTGGTCTAATTAAGCCTTAAGCTCATCTTTTCTTTGTTTGTATTTTATCATCCTGGATTTGGTAGAGGATGCCACTATGTCAATAAGGTTCATCTACTGGTTTCTTGTTGTTTTCCAAAAATTAACTGTACCCAACTGATAATTAGTTAATTGCATATCTTGTTATGCTTTTCCACCATTGGAATGACACATTCAACTATGATTTCACATGTATCTATTAGCTTTGTGGAATGAAGGACCCTAGGTTTTTTCTTGGGTCTCTTTTTCTCTACTTCTTTCATCATTTCTTCCCAATTCAAGGGATGAGGTTGGACTATTTGTTTCCTTTCTAGGTTGAGTTTCAACCATGTTGGTGTAGCAGGAGGAGTTATCACTTGTGTAGAAGAAGAAGTAGTAGGAGAAATAGGTCGCCAAACTGCTACCCTAGGCTAAGAGTCAACCTCTTGTTGTTTCTCCTTCTCTACTCTTTCCTTAGCCAATGTTTTAGCCTCAACTTTTTCCTTTTTCTCTTGCACCCTTTTAGCTTCTAGATCCTTTTGCAAAAAATTCTTCTTCTAACCTCCTCTCCTCTAACATTTGATCCCATTTTCTTTCAAGATCTCTAACTCTATCCCATACTTTCTTAGACTCTTTCTCATGTTTAGCAAGTGGTTATGCCTCCTTTTCTCTCAAAAAACGTTCTTCCTCTTCCATCCTCTTGTGAGCTTCCTCAACTACTCTAAATTTTGCCTCAAGGGCCTCTGTATCTCTCCTTTGTTGAGATTTATCTTCCTCAAGCTCATGAATCTTTTGTAACATAGCTAACTTATCCCTTTCTTCTTTAGTCTTCAATTCTTCTTCTTTTTGTTGTTGCAATAAATCTTCCTTTTCCTTTTGTTTCTTTTCTAGCTCTTCTTCTTTAGCTTTAGCTTTAGATTCTTGTTGCTTAGCAAGTGCCTAAACTTGTTCTTTGGAATATACTTCCTTCATACCATCCTCCAAGAGTTTCCATTGATCCTTCGTGGTGAGGAAATGCTCAATCCCCACATCTTCAATCTCTTCATTGGGTGTAGTCACAAGAGTTTCCTTGTCCAATTGGGTAGCCTCTGAAATAGTATCAATATCATGGATCTCAACCTCATGCTCTTTCCATTTTAAAGATTCAGCCTCCTTATGAAGGATTCTAGTGGGAATCTCCTTAATAGGTTTCTCTGTAAGGGGAGATTGAGTTGAGGTTTTACCTCTAGTAGTTGTTGAAGCTCTAGGTTGAGATGAAGTCTCTTCTCCAAAAATTGAGGCCTCGAAGTTAGATGAGGTTTATTCTACAACATTTGTAGTTCCTTCACCTTATGATTTGGGGATATGCTAAGCTAGTACTACTAGATGAGGCTCCTCCCAAGAGTTAGGAGGGAGAAACTCCAATGGCTCTTAGGAGTTTTCCTCCTCTTCATTCTTCTATACCCTTGGGTACTTGCAACTTTCCTTTTCTTAGAAGTGTGAGCCCCTAGCTCCTTGATCCTCATCACCAGCCACTGGATACTTCAATCCATCATTGTACTTGCAATTTTCCTAATATCAATGGACTTATCCTCATCCCAGTTTACTAGATCCAAGTCCTCAGTACCAATTTTTTCAGCCTTATACTAGGGATCCAAGGTTACACCATCATCTAATAATGTATCAAGAATATCTTCCTTCACCCCATACTCAATCATTAATGGGATGGGAAACTTTTCATAGTCCCTCCTTCTTACATCATATTCATCTTGTACATCAATCCAAAAATATTCTAACAAATTGAAATGATTCTCAAAGATAGTAGGAACAAAGCATTCATCTTATGCTTGTTATCAAAATGCTTCTGAGATGTATATATAACCAATTTCAAATAAATCAATTCATCACAAATTGCCTTAGCAGCCACATTATGTGCACAACTATACTCTCCTAACTTCATGGAAAATTTATGGCAACCAGTCTTATGCTTTCTAGGAAATTTAAGATTTACTCCTATGTCCTGATAGATGAATTTCATAAGGACAATTCTATTACTGCAACATATTGGAAGCAGATGAGGATGTTGAACAAAACCTTCCAACCTAAAGTAAGTAAAATTAGGGTATTGAATGTACCAATGTCCCCATTCCACAATGAATTCCATGGCTTCCCTACTTAATCTATACCCTACATCACCTTTCAACTAGTTAATGATAACATACAAGAATGCATCATTAACCCTTCTATAGTGCAACTTTGATGTTTGCAAAGTTAGTTGATCATAATAATCCCACACTTTCTTCTGTCCACCTGAGGGATTCTCCCAATACTCCAACTACATTCAAACTAGGGAAAATGCCCCTCCTTGTAGCTACATACACTACATAAGAATTCTTGAAGAAACTCTTCATTTTCCCCACTCTAAGCATCTAATTATGTAGGCTCTCTAACAAAAACATTGAACAATCAAATTATTTCTTGCCATTGAAAATGGTTCGAATGAATGGAAATTTCCATTCCTTAAAGTGTGAAGAATATCTCTTTCTGAACACTCTAGAAAGCATGATGATTATGTCACCAATCTCCTTACTAAAATGTGCTCTCTTTGGCTGATCAGGAAGCTTAGTCAAGGATTTATTTTCCACCCTCATTTATTTCTTGTTCATTTGGGTCATGATAGCTTCCTTGTGGTTTCTATAAAATTGTAATACCTTTTCTTCATTGAGTTGTTTGGGATTCTATGGTGTAGGTGCATAAAAAATGAACCTTATCATCTACAGAGTGATATCAATGATGATATTCCCTTACAAGTACACACATTGCCTTGTTGTCGGGTTGTAAGCTCCTATTGTAGTAAGTATGAGCTCTAGACATTGAACTGATAGAGGAAAGAGGGCAACATGTGCCAATCCGAATTGAATAATTCTTTTTGTTCTCCCTATCGCATCCTCTGTAAAAGTTTCTTCAACCAACTCCTCATAGTTGAATGGCCTTAAGTTTGTATTAGTGATATCAACCTAGTCTGAATCCACCTTACTAGCTATAAGAGTGGGACTCTTCTTCTTGTATCGCAAAGTGTAAGGGAGCTACTCCACCTTTACCTTCTTAGGCTTTGTTGGCCTTGAAATTGGGTAACTGCCTCCTCTTTGCAGAAGCTTCTTCCAGAACTTCCCAAAATTTCATTCTTGCAAAAAAGTCATATATTAGATCAAGAAAATTGAAACCATTACATTGATATTACCTTCATATCATCTTTATCCATCCAAGGAAACTCTACATATCGGTCAAACTTTTCACTTACCAAAAGTAAAGGCCAAGAGAGAATTAAAACAAAAATCCTTCTAAATATGGGCGGATTAGATTAGGAACTAAGACGAGACTAGAACTGGATCAAAATGGAACCTAACCCAAAACTAGGCCGATGGTTCCAAGTTTGTTTCACCCTCGGCTCATTTCCGCCAAAAGAATAAGGGTGTAGACTATAATCAACATTCACGAAGTAAGATCATTTTGGGAATTGATTCTTATGTAAACACTTTATGGGATGAGTTCACCGAATCCTCTCTTTTCTAGTTTATTATCCAAACAAAGCACATTTATACACATGATCGTTCAACTTCACTCAGGGTCACATTAAACCATATGGAAACTTTTAAATAAGGCTTCAAATCATCTTACAGGACAAAACCAAATTTTTAATTTTAGGGCATGATATTGTAAAGGTCATCATATAAACCCTATTTGTGTGACTCATCGATTTATAGAAATTAGGTATCAAAAACCTCAACATCAAACCATTAACTCCAACAATAATAGGGACTGGGCATGTCAAATGATTCAAACACTTTAAAGAACAAGATCTCAGTGGAAACCCTTTAGCGTTAAACTAGGCAATATAGTACGTGCATACACCAAAAAGAAGAAATGAAAATATGAACAAAAAAATGAATGGAAAGATGTAAAATAAAAGGAAAATGGAGGAAAACAAACCAAACTAGAAATAACAAGAAAAGCCAGAAACAACCAAAGATCCATATGAAAAGAGTTCTATGTAATGTGAAATAGCACAACAAATGACATAAGAGGAAAACACAAATGGAACAAGAAAACCACCTACCTCAAAACGCCATTAAGAAAGGTTGAAATTTTGACAAGAATCCACTCACCAACGCGCATCGGCAACCAAATCATGCTCCTCTCAAAGTTACTCAAGCTCAAGCTTGTAAAAAATATTTTAGATAATGATTATGAGCTAAAGTAACCTTGACTAAAGTTTAAAATTCATTTTGCATGTGTGAGGAGCCTATAATTAGTGCAATTAATGCAGTTGGTTGAGCGCAAAACCAAAAACATAAATGAGTATTCAACCAATGTGCAAATCGAAGGTAGGGTGGACGTGGAAGTGGAGTTGGAATAGGACAAGAAACTTTACCCAAGTCTCTTATCTAATTTTGAATCTAGTTTTGGTCCTACGGTAGTGAAAAGACAACAAAGGAAATGGGGGTAGAATCAGAACCAAAACTGGACCTGGAACCTTTACAAAGTTCCAAGTTTAGTTTTGATTCCAGTTTTGCTCCCGACAAAGGAACAAACACCAACACAAGGACAATGACAAAAGAAACGAAAGGAGGAGGGACCGAAATGAAAACCGGACCCGGACAAGACACCAATGAGGAAAAAACACAATGGAGAAAAGCAAGAGCAGGGTTGAAACAAAAAATGGACTTGGAACTTTAACAAAGTTCCCAATTTGGTTTCCATTCTGATTCCACTTCCGCTAGAAGCAAAGAAAACAAAAAGAAAAAGAAACAAACGAAAACCCAAAGGAGGAAACCATCACAAAGGCCCAACACAAGCAAAGCAATGAAAAAATAGATAAGGCAAGGAGCGAAGCCATAACCATAACAAAAACTAGACTAGGAACTTTGGAAAAATTTCTAAGTCCAGTTTCAGCCCACGTTCTGAACCTGCGGAAACAAAAGAAACAAGGTCTTAGGAGGAAAAAGAACCAATCCTAAGACCCAAACAAAACACCAAGGACAAACAAAAACACGGAGGACCCATTTTGACCAAAAAAAATGGGGTGGTTATGCAAGGCATAACAATACCCTTCTACTCCTTGTCATGTAATAGTTGTAGAATCTTAAAACATTCTCACAATTACATGTTTTAAACTTTCTTCAAATCATTTTCTCTAATGCAAGGAGCTCATTTTTCCTCACTCAAACTTGGCTCATTCTTGTTCTGCATGTAGTGGGGCAAGAATTTGATAGCCTTGTCCTAGTAATGCATATGTCTTTTTCCCTTTGGCTAGTTACCCACCTTTCATTTATACCAACTGAGATTGGAAGGTGGACAACTTACTTTAGGTTGACTCGCTTGTACCTTACTAGTCTTTGTTTTTTTTGTTTCTTTTTTTGGTGTGGATTGCATGTGTAATGTGTGATCCCCATGATGTTTTGTTTGACGTTCCTCCTTTGTGCATTCTTCTATATGTACCTCATTTTCTTTATGTTTTAATTATCTTTTTCAGTTGTCTTGTGTTTACTTTTGGGGATGTACACAACATGTCAAGACATTTAGTCTTCTCCCACATTGACCCAAATGATTTTCTTTTCATTTGTCTTGTTTTCCTTTTGGGGATGATGTGGGCATTGAGACATGTAGGCTTCTTCCATGTTGCTGAAGTAAAAGATTTTCTTTTCATTTGTCTCAGTATTTTCCTTTTTGGGGGATGGACATGGGCATTGAGACATTCTTGTTTTCCATGTTGACTTGAAAGGTTTTTCTTTTTTTTTCACTCTCTTTGTGTCATTCTTCTAGTTCTTGAGTATTTGGGAACATGATAGTTCCATGCTCGTCACAACATTGTAGAATAGACATAACGCCCTAAATCCATAGATCTTATGTGTTTGTAGGGCCAACACTTCCTATTTCATGATGCAGCTTGCTTTGGAATCATATGACTTGGCATAGGGTTTTTCTAGGAAGGCTCTCATGTCTTAGGAAAAAACAATTTGGCTACTTTAAAGCAATTTCCCATAGTAATGGTCTAGCAACTACTTTAAAGTGGGGGCATACATTGATGAAATCTTTTAGAAAATTTCATGGCATGATTTTCCTTTTTCTTTGTAATGTGTCCCTTCTTGGTGGTTTCTATTAGGGTTTGATGTCATCCAAGAGTGTACAATCTACTGTCATGGCATGATGCGAATGAGGCATCCCATGGGAAATTATCTGACACTTTTGACTTGTCCTCTCTTGGAGACATTAAGAAAAATGCTCCCTAAGAGGAAGACTGCTACACGAACAAAGAAAAACTTCCTTTAAGAAATTTTTACATGTTCAAAACATTTACAAAAGCATTTTCATTATGGTGTCTTATCGGGTTAGTTGCGACGATAACTTCAAGATAGTATGAGGCTAATATGATTCTCTATTTACCACCTCGGGGATAATCACCTAGTAGATAGACCGAGGTTCCACCCTAGAATGAGCAAACACATATTTTAGGACAACTCACTTAGTGGATGATCGAGGTTCCACTACCCCATAGTAAGTAGTATATGTTATGGAAAAACAACCACTGCCTCACACTGCATTGAATCTATTGTTCTTGAACCTTTGTTTTTGTTCTTATTTTTCTTGGCATTTGATAGGGTATGATCATGTATCTTTGTTATTGTTGCATACTTAAGTGTCTTGGATGTATACTTTACTATGAGTTTGATGTAGTACCCCTCTGATTTTTGTCCCTCACGACGTGTGAGTAAGTGGTTTATTTGTGCCTTGTGAGGTCATGTTGTTTTGTTGATTAATGTTTTTTCTTATATAACCGAGTATTGAGATTTAGTATACATTTACATTTAATGATTCAGGCAATCTTTCTAATTTACTGTATATCCTTGTTGATTGAGGAATTTTGTTTTAGTTCAATTTAGAACTAAAGGTTAGAGAGAGTGTTATTGCTTTTTTTTTCTTCTAAATATGTTTGTGTTTGAAGTATTATTTTAAATAAAGATGTTAAAAATTTGTTACATATAATTATCCTTTCATTATACAACATTTTACGAGGTCAATATAATTTGGAAGGTATATTCACTCCCTTATTTTTGTGATTCATTGGTAATCTACCACACTAGATATAAGAGTCCCTGGTGTAGTTATAGAATATTAAGAATAAGTCATGGATGTCTAATGATATCTATGGTTAAAATAATTTTCAAGGGTTGTATTAAACATTCTAATATATACATATACTTGCTTCTTAGTTTGATTCAAGGAAATATTTATATAATATTATGACTCCAACAATACTTGCAATTTATTACATCTTTATTATGATATATTACCCTTTTGTTTTTGCTAAGAATAGAGTTACTATCTTGAAGAGAATTGTTCTATAATACCAAAATGAGATCAATTATTTTGTGATTCTATGATATAAACATTATAAATATTAAAATAAATATTTACAAGAATAAATATATATAAAATTTGAGATAATAAATAAAACTTACAAAATCTTCTAAAAGAATTAGACCTGTCCTTGCTTTTACCTCCACTTGGCTTCATGTATTCTCTCCTACTTTCCACATGCTTGGTCTTGGTTTCCACTTTTTGCATGCCCTCTACGTGGTACGTTGGCATTATTTTGCGAGAGGAAATTTCGTACAGGAAAAAAGTTGGGGGAAGGATAACATTTCATAGATTACATTCCTTATAGGCATTCGGTTAAATAGTTCAGATATCCTATTTCAGGCTCCTACATTTTTGGCATATATATCTAAACACAGAGAACACTAGGGGGGGAGGATAGGGTGTTCCACCTGCAAACGACATCTGCAAGTAAGTTCTATTCGCTATTTTCATTGTGCATTTCCTATAATCTACGAATTCATGAGACCATTTATTTGGGAGATTTTATTAACAGATCCAGTGCCCTATCTTTACCTCCAAGCTTTGTATTATGGTCAAAACTCCTTCAAGTTCATATTCTACATTCACTGCATTCCTTAAGATTACATTTTTAAGGGAACCCTATCAAACAATAAAAAACAAAAAATGTCCTGTAACGGTAGAAGTATAGAATCATCATGATCTTCAATTATTTCACTCCATGAGATCACACATCTAAATCAATATTTCTAGTAGTTCACTCATCTCTCCCATTGTGCCATTTCCATGCCTTGGTTGCACCTACACATGCAAGGTATTATGTCAAATAGTTCATATGCCTTGTCTATGTGCTCACACTCTACCTGCGTTTATATCTAGGGACTGCTGGTAAGTGAAGTATGGGAAGCCCTCATCCACTAAACCTTCATGACTGCGCAAACCTAGAACTCACGCAAAGCTTACAGTGTTAGGATGTGTTACAAAGTGCTTCACTAATTTAAAGATTCTGAGAGGTTCCTTGCAAAATCCATTTTTGTGCACATTCTGCAATCGTTGCATTTCATTCCATGAGAAGACATATCTTGAGACATTCTGTAAAACAGTTCGCATGCCTTGTCTTTGCGCCACAATTTTCATACATGTCTTCCAACACGGTTGCAACCACAACATCTGCCAAAATTGTCCCTTCTTCAGCTCGCTTCTCTAAGTTTGCAAACGCCGCTTCCTCCTTTCTTTCCATCACGTTCGTTATATCCTTTGACCGATTTGACTTGCAGGTTAAGCTAATGTAATTCTTTGAGGGACATTTACCACTCAGTTTCGATGGTAGAATTTCTTTGTTATTTTGTTTTGGTACTACGTTTATTGTTTATTAATTGCTTGTATTTTAAAAGTACTTTGAAATGTTGGGTATTAAGCATATATATATTACCGATGTATGTAGTTATGAATACATTGTGGTATTATAATTTTATAGGTTTTAGAAAAACATTTCTAGAGTAATAAAAAGGATTCTTCTTAATGCTATGTAATGTTATCATAAGATCATGAGATGATAATTCTGATAATCATCCTTTTCAATATATCAAGTTAAGATAATTTTGGGGATGTTCTGAGTTGGAGTTTGCTGAAATGTGTTATTATTGAAAATGGTATCTTAAATAAATAGAATACTATTGTAAATTGCTCAAGTATCTTTTATAGACACATAGATCTACTATGGATATAAATATGTTTCATTAGAGGAATATGTTTAATTAGTGGAATATGAATGTATATTATTAAACATGCAAAGACCTATATGTACATATATACACACACATAAGCTATACCTCTTCTAATTATTTATATTCAACTTATTTACTCCCACACTTATACTTGCATAATCTTACATTGGATCCACTTCTTTACTTGATTTACAACATTAAAAGTTTGTTAAAAATTGCATGTGTAGTATATGAATTGTGGAGACAATGTATTTTTGCGGTTGAGATATTGGGTTGTTCGCTTGTATCGATTTTTTTGTGTGAAATTAGTTATTAGTTTAATGATTGATATAGTTGATAATGAATTATTAAAATAGGATACTTAATTTATTGAATTAAGGTGAATAGTAGGTGAATTATTTTTTTAGATTGTGGAGGAATTTTGATAAGAAGAGAGATAGAATGTTATTAATAAAGAATTGTAAATAGAAGATATATGTTAGGAGTATAAATACAAGTAACATAATGATTTAGATGAATTAAATAAATAAGTAATTTGTTAATACTTAGATCAACGAAAAGGTTATTAATTAAATGAAGATGAGTATTAATTGTTTAACTATTGCTCATTGATTTTTTTTACAAGTGGCTATTTATTAAATTGTAAACCTCTTGTGTAATTAGTATGATTATAGATTAAGAAAATTTATATCTATGGAAACTAATTGATTATGATAGTTATAGGAAGTGGATTCTATATATTTATTGATCATTTTCTAAAATATTCAATAGTTATGAGATTGATTAAATTCTATTAGGGAGTTAGACAACTTATTCAAAACGAACTTGATAACTTTTGTTCAAGCTGAATTCTTTTAATTCACATAATGAATAAATGTTATTTTATGTTAACTTCATAGTAGTTTAGGGCATGGTGTCCTTATTTAATTATGAGATTGTTTTACAGAATTAAGATTTACTCTTCAATTAAAATATATCGATTCCTCTTCTGTATGGCATTTTATAATTATGGAAATTAAATATAATATGATATAATTTCTTTTATAATATATTTATATAGGTATGTATATATTTTATATATATATACTATTATAAATAATTAGCAGTTGAGTAATTTTTTTTATATAATTCTTTGATATTATATGCCATTATGAATTATTTGATTGATAGAGAAGGAAATTGGAAAGTTAAATAGGGAATTGAGTTATGTATGCTTAGACAATTGAGGGATTTAATTAAATAGTTGAATTAGATTACCTTTTATAATTAATGCTTGTCCTTTGTAATCATTTAATAGTAGATTTGATAGTCTTTGAAAAGTGTGGTTTTTGACATATCCTTCTATACTTGAATTGTAAGTTTGTTGGTAATTGGTCATTGGGTATCATGCAAGGAGAATATTGAGGTTTCCCTTAGATGCCCTATTAACTAATTTATTGTCGGTAAATGCAGTTGATTTTGTATTGAATTGATTATTTTAGCCTCGATTGAGTTTTAATATTTTGTTATGATGTTGCTACACTTATCCTGCACTTGTCATTTTGCGAGTGTGAATTTTATATCATCTTTTCATGGTCCCATGTTTTGAGTTTTTCTCTTATGTAATGAGGATACTTTATGTGTTAACTTTCTTGAGGTCATATTTTTGAGATGGTTGGGAACCCGAAGAGTTTGAATTACGTTCAGTAGGAGATTGTGGACTTTTGATGTTTTTGGCTTCCAGAGGCAATGGAGAAACTTGCATTATATTTATTTTCCATGGCTAGACCTTTGTGACTCATTGATCCTAATTCTAATTTTGAGTTCTTGCGGGTGGTACCTCCTATGTTCTTGTTTTCAGTGATATGGAATGGACTTGTGAGATGGTTCTTTCCTCGCATGTTGTGAGTTATGTACACTTTTATTTTTATGTGAGCTAAGGTACACCCCTTGCTTGTATTTAGTTTTGGTGTCATAGGGAGAGTGGCTCTTCATGGGGACCGGCGCACAAAGGGGTTGTTAAGGTAACCCATGGAAGAGTTTTCTAAACAAGTGATAACTTAATCAATGAACTAATGGGTTTAGGTAGTTAAACACTAAACAAGACTAATTATGTGCCACACCCATGTTGTTAGTGTTTCATAAGCTAAGGATGGGGTGAGAAGACCTGGTTGGTAAGATCATTGTCTTGTCCTCACGAAAGGTAAGTGGTTCCACATGAGTCACCCTATGGAGTGACGCCTTGAGATAGGTAGTCAAGATAACCATAGATGGAGGCAGCACCTTGTGATAGATTGTGTAGGTAATCCATGTAAGGCCATGTGATGACACTTTCCTACAATACCTATTTATTTTCCCTTGTTTGGTTGCCTCTAGGAGTGTTGTTTGAATTGTTGATGTTGTTGAGGTAATTGATTCTTGGTGTTTGTTGTTGAAGCCTCCAAGTTCTATATTTTAGTGTTGCACACATGCCTCATGGCAACTTGATTGATGTTAATGAAAGGTTCCCTTGATATTTATTATTGGTTGATATTGTGAATTCATTTGAAGGCTTTGGATCCTATTGATGTTGGAACCTCTTATGGTTATTTAGTGTTGATCTATAATATTAGCATTTTTTTTTGTTGGGATTTTCATTATTTTGTTGTGGCTATGTGATGGAAATGTTATGAGTTGTTATCTTATGTTGTTATCCTTGTTGTGGAGTTTGGTTTGCTATTGGTTCATTTGACTGTTTTGGTTGAGGAATTGGGATCTTTCTTGTCAACTCCTAGCATGGGGGGTGGACTTTCGGGTCCACGTGGTCAGGTGGAATGTGCTACGCACCCCATTGGGTCCCCAACCGAGGATTGAGATGCATAGATTGTGCCACTTGTGATGACTCAAGAATTTTACCCAAAATGGAGCCAGTCTTGTCACTTTGCATTCACCTTTTTAGTTGTATTATTCTATCTTATTGTATTGTTCCCGTTCATGTTGGGGAACACTTTTGTATTACTGTAACTCTTGTAACTAATGTAACCTTTGACCTTTATTTATGATCTCTGAAGGATACTTTTCATTTAATGAAATGTATATAGATACTTGGTACTATTATGTGTTATCATTTCATAGTATGAAATCCTTAATGGTGTTGTATCTATGGAAATATTTATAATTATGTTCATAGATGTGATAGATGGTTTTACTTATATTATGTTGTGGATTTTTTATCGTCAATTAGTAATTCTATTTAATGATTAAGTGGAATACTTGTAGTTAGTTAAACATCATCTTGGTATGGGTTTACGTTTAGTAATGATGTCACATGTACCCCAAAGGATGTGGTATATGATACATATGTGTTTAACTACAATGTATGTGTTGGTTGTCCATGATCATTATATGTTATGTTTCTCTTTCAAAAAAAATAATTATTACGCTTTTATTGTGAGTTCTTGTTGTCCTCTGGGGTTCGCGTGGTAGGGTGTTACATTTTACATGGGGCCATCCTCTCACTAAAGTGGGGGAAAAATGTAGTAACAGAAAAAGTAAGCCTTTTCCTTGATGTTTAGATAATTGACATTAAAGCTGAACTAATGATTTCTTGGATTGGTGTTGTAATGTGTTATATGCATTCACACTATTCTAAGACCTTTATTTAACTAAAACATGCCTTAATTGATCCTTTGCAAGGGTGTTGCAAAGTGTTATAACACAGTTTCACACTTTTTCTAAGATATATTTGCTTAATTAAGCCTAATGGGCCCCTTTCTAAACAAATGTACATAATGTGTACCTTGTTTAAGTGTTGTAAAGTGTTTTAAATCACATTCACACTTTACCTAGGTGGTCTTAATTAATTGTGGTTAATTAAAGTTAATAACCCCTTTTTTATTCAAATTTAGGCCTTAATTTTGACACCTCCTAAAGGTCTATCTAGACAATCATAATTTAATTAACAAAATATTTCATTGGGAAAAGTTTGGTCCTAGTAAGTTGAGCCAGGACCCATTTTCCCTTGATAGTGAATGGGTCCCCCCTTAACAAGAACCCCTTTCTTAGTTGATCTATAATGGGTTTTTAGCCTTCTTTCAATCCCCCAAAGCTTGATCCTAGAAACTTAGCCATGACCCACCCACCCAAGATGGCGAATGGGTCCTCCCTTAATGAGACCCCCCTTTCTAAATTTCATTCTAGTAGGAATTTAATTATCTTTCTTTCTAGATCTGTTGTTGGCCTTAGTTCTTTGAATTTTAGGGTTAATCTCCTAATGTAGTATAAATAAAGGGTTAATTCACATTGTTTTGACCTAGACTTTCAAGAACAAAAGTAATATATAAAATTGGATTTCATAAGAGAATTTTAAGAGCATTCGTAGGGAATTTCAAGGCATATTTTGAGAGTTTATTGGAGCAATTCAAAGATCATAGCATCATTTCAAGGGTTTAGTGCATGCATTCATGTTGTTGAGCTAAATAGGTGGATGTAGCATTGAAAATCTAGTTACAACTATTCTTCAGATCATTTTCAAGGATCCTAGATCTACATTCTTCATGGTCACTACATCATAGTTTACATATTTTTTTTACAAGACATCATCCAAGGTGATATCATTTACATTATTTCATGTCCATGCTTCAATTTCTTCATTTCACCATTTGATTTAATTACCTATAAGGGGTTTGACTGGGGAAAACCCCCATTCACTAACAAATCAATAGGTTTTTATTCCCTTGAGTGTTTGATTGTAGATTTACAAGTTGAAGATCAAGTTGAACAAGATTTGGAGAAAAATTGTGAAAGTTGCAAAGTTGCCAAAGTTTTCATTCAAAGTGCAAGATCACAGAAAGATCTCTATGAAATTGTATATATAGGCTTCCCGAACTTGATAACAGGGAATTCAAGAGTGCAAAAACCAAGGAATACGATCTTGAAATCAATTTTTTGAAACCCTAAAAGGAATCATTCTCCACTGAAGGCGAATGAATCCTCCGTAGCTCAAAAATAACAATATTTTGGCTAGGTACATAGCTTTTTATGCTCTAAAAATATCCCCTATAGTTGCTATAACATTTAGGTTGCATTTCTAGTTGTTATTAGCATCTTATTTTACATAGTTTTAGGTGTTTATAATCTTATAAAAATAAGTGGTCCATCACTTTGTTGATTCATTTGGTGGGCCCTATTTTTCCCCTATATATCTTTATGCCAATTTCTTTACCTATTTCAACTGGGTTTTTGATCCTCTTTTCACCCCACAGAGCTTGGTCCTAGAAAGTATGCCAAGACCCATTCCCCCAAGGTGGTGAATGGCTTCTCCCTTAATCAGGACCCTCTTTTTGAATTTCATTTCCAAATCTAAGGTCAGCCTGAATTAGTTGAATTTCAGGGTTAAATCTCTAATTTAGTATAAATACAAGGTTATTTGACATAATTTCACCTAAGAGAGAAAGCTAGAGCAAGATTTCAAGCAAGCAAGAGACAAAGAACTTTCATGAGACAAAAGCATTCAAGAAAAAGTGAAGTTTGGTGCAGCATTTCAAGATCTTCAAGCTCATTTTGTATCCAAGATCAAGCATTATTGAAGGTTGGTGATATATTCCTATGAAGAATCATGAGGGATTCTAGGTGTTGGGAGATGCACAAGTCATACAACCAAGCCTAAGGTCTTTTTTCCTAAGTGATTCCATCTTCTATAATCACCCTATTTGTAGCCTACAAGAGGTGTTTTTAGACTTGTGATTCTTTAGAGGGATTAGACATCTTCTTTAGTGAGTCACTTGCATTGTTCATATTTCATTCAAGGGTTTTATCCTAACACAACTGGGTAAAATTTCCTTTACATTCTCTTGGATCTTAGTCTTAGACACACTTAAGATTGGGATTGCACACACTATTACATGTTTCATATTTTTAATCATCATCTAAGGTTTAATTACCAATAAGGGGTTTGACTAAGGAAAACCCCTATCCACCAACAAGATACCAAATTTATTTTACAAGTTATAGATAGATCCAAATTTGGAAGCAAGAATTTCAAGGTGCAAAGGAGAAGAATAGACCTAGAAGTTGCAACCTAGATTTAGAGATTTCCAGAAAGTCCCAATAGGACCTATTCGCCTTTAAGGGTGAATGAGTCCCTATTGAGGGCTGACAGGCATAAGATTCTAGACATTTTATGCTTATGTTTCTAGTTTAGAGCTCCACAAAAATGCCTACCAGGACCCATTCACCTTTAGTGGTGAATGATTTCCTTTTAGCTTCACAGAAAAGTCTGATTTCACCCAGTGCACAACATCCTTTCCTTCTTGTTCCTTTAGAAAAGTTGTAGTTTCTTTCTTTTTGTGTTCAATTTATGCATTTTGTGTGTTAGACCTAGAATTAGGGTTTTTTCATTAGCTCCTCAAATTGAGATCTACCTCACCACCCCATCCTTTCATAAAGGAAAGAGTGCAAGATCCTTCAATCTTGATTCAATTCACCTCCTGGGTTGATAGTTTTCAAGATTCTTGGATCTCATCTTTTGAGTGAAACAACCCTTATAGAAAAAAGTGGATTGGGTACATTCTTCTCTTCTCCTCCCTTTTTTAGATGTTTCACTAGTAAGAAGCTTAACCACTTGAAGTATATCTAGATGAAACACAAGAAAGATTTCAAAGATCTTATGTTTAATGGAAGAAATTATGTCTACTAGAAAGCTAGGATGGATTCCATTATGGTCTCCCTTGGATTTGGAGTTTGGAAGTTAGTTGAAAAAGGATATACTATGCTTGAAAATGGTCTGAAAAGTGATGATGAGATCAAATATTATGAAATAAATTCAAAAGAAAGGAATTATATCCTCAATGGTCTTTTTTATTCTAAACTCGGAAAAGTGATAAGTCTTAAAGTTGCTAAAGAAGTATGGACAGAGTTGGAAAATATTTGTGAAGGAGATGAAAAAGTCAAACAAGTGAAGATGTAGAACTATAAATCCAAATTTGAAACCCTAAGGATTTTTTAAGATAAAGATTTTATTGCCTACATGCTTAGAGTTGATGAAGTTGTCAATGCCATCAATGGTCTTGGTGGAAAGTTGGAGGAAAGCAAGGTTGTGAAAAAGGTATCAAGAAATCTGATTAAAACTTATAGCTCTAAATTTTTTACTATTGAGAAATCTTAGAATTTGGATAATTATTCTAGAGATTAGATGCACGATGCTTTAACTTCTTTTTAAATGAGAGAGTTTGATAGCTTTGTGAAGGTCAATTATACTAATATTGTGAGAGATTTTACAAAGATTACAAATCATATCAATGCAATCTACAAAGAATGTCAAGTGGGAAAGAAAACAAAGAAGATATTCAAGATAAAAGTATATTCTACTATAGGTCCTTTAGATTTGATGCATATAGATCTATGTGGACCTACTAGAATAAGAATCCCATATGGTGGTAGGTATTTCATGTTATTGATTGATGATTATTCTAGAATAACTTAAGTAACATTTCTTAAAGAAAAATTAAAATCTATAGATAAGATTAAAGCATTTAATTCTATGGTAGAGAATGAGATATATTTTAAAATCAAGTTCTTGAGATATGGTAGAGGTGGTGAGTTCACCTCCAATGAGTTTAACAATTTTTGTGAAGATCATGAAATAAAAAAGTGTTTATCAGCTCCTAGAACTCCTCAATAGAATACATTTGTGGAAAGGAAAAATATAATAGTTCAAGAAGTAGCTAGAATAATGATGAGGGAAGCTAATCTACTAGATGTTTACTAGAGAGAAGCAATTCATATTTTAGACAAGATTAAAGCATTTAAGTCTATGGTAGAGAATGAGATGTATTTTAAAATGAATTTCTTGAGATATGGTAGAGGTGATGAGTTCACCTCCAATGAGTTTAACAATTTTTGTGAAGATCATGAAATAAAAAGGAATTTATCAATTCATAGAACTCCTTGATAGAATGGAGTTACAGTGCAAAGGAAAAATAGAATAGTTCAAGAAGTAGCTAGAATAATGATGAAAGAAGCTAATCTACTAGATGTTCACTAGAGAGAAGCAATTCATATTTTAGACTACATTCTTAATGAAGGTCAAGCAAGAGAAAAAAATTCAAAAAATCCCTATGAGCTATGGTATGGTAAACCTCCTACTATGAAATATTTTAGAGTTTTTGGAAGAAAATGTTATATTAGAAGAGTTGAAGAGAACTTATGAAAGTTTGATGCAAAATTTGAAGAAGGAATCTTCCTTGAATAGTCTATAAGAATCAAGGTCTACTGTTGCTATGATAAAAGGTTGAAGAAGATGGTTGGAAGTGCAAGTGTTAGACTGGATGAAGAACCACATCAAATTTTAGTGCTGATAGAAGGATATATGGATTTGATGAACCTACTTGTAGTGAAGAAGAAAAGGTAGAAGATAAAGAAAAAGAGTTGATAGTTGAAGAGGAAGAAGCTCTAGAAAAGATCCCTAAGACCCCTATGTATGTGAAAAATAACCATTCCAAAGATAAAATCATCGGAGATAAAGTAAAAGGTGCATTGACAATGAGAAACATTGTTATGGCAGAGGAACAGGTAGACTTTTGTTTACTTTTTAGGTTGGGCCTAAAACTGTGACTAAGGCATGCAAAGATGAGAATTTGATCAAAGCTATGAAAGAAGATTTGGAATAGGTTGAAAATAATATGACTTGGAAATTGGTCCCAAGACTGTGAAACAAGAATGTGATAGGAACAAAATGGGTTTTTTTGAACTTGAGTTAAATAAAGAAGGAAATGTTGTCAAGAAAAAGGTTATACTTGTATTTAAGGGTTACTCACAAGTGGAAGGTATATATTTTGAGGATAATTTTACTCTTATGGAAAGGATGGAAGCTATCTGGATGATTTTAGCTTTTGAAATAAATACATATTTCAAGGTATATCAAGTGGATATGAAATCCACATTCTTAAATGGTGTTTTAGAAGAAGAGGTATACATTGAACAACCAGAAGGTTTTTAATTTTCTAATGATGCTGATATGGTCTACGGATTGAATAAATCATTGTATGGACTCAAAGAAGCTCCTAGAGGATGGTATACAATGTTAGACAAGTATTTAATACGAGTATTCACAAAAGGTACTATAGATAGCAATCTATATTGCAAAGCTGAAGGAGAAAAAATGTTGATTGTGGTAGTGTATGTCGATGACATAATCTTTGGTGGAAATGAAGGTATGTGCAAGAGGTTTGTAGAAGAGACGAAAAAAGAGTTTGAGAAGTCAATGTGTGAGGAGATGAATTTCTTCCCTAGGCTACAAATCAGCCAATCAAAGAAAGGCATATTCATTTCATAGTCAAAGTATCTTAAGGAAATGTTGAAGAATTTTGGGATGTAGTATTCTAAACCAATATGTACTCCTATACTTACTAGTTGTAAGTTGAGAAAGAATGAAAAATCTCTCCTAAAATATATCAGAGCACATACAAATCAATGATTAGTGGACTATTATACCTAACTACTACTAGATCTGATATCATGCATTTAGTTTTTCTTGTGGCTAGATTTCAAGAAGATCCTAGAGAATCTCATGCTGCAGTAGTGACAATGAGATTTAGATACTTGAAGGGAACTCTAGACTATGGCTTGTGGTATCCAAATGATATTGACTTCTCTACGAGTGTATATATAGATGCATATTGGGGAAAATGTATATATGATAGAATAAGTACAAGTCATGGTTCATTCTTTCTTGGAATTAGGTTGGTTTCATGGTTAAGTAAGAACTAGGATCGAATGTCATTATCTACTACAAAGGTAGAATATACAATAGCATAATGTTGACATACATAGGTGTTGTGGATGAAGAAAATATTAAAGCATATCATAGTTTCATATGATGAACCTATTCCTATCTTATGTGATAATACAAGTGAAATCAATATTTGAAAGAATTTGGTAATACATTAAAGGAAAAAATATATCTCAATATGGTATCACTTCTTAAGAGAGAAAGTTGTAGAGATTGAGGTGAAATTGGAGTATGTTCCTACTAAGGATCGGGTTGTAGATATATTCACAAAGGCTATTCCTCAAGATAGTTTTGAGTATCTCCAATAGAAGTTAGGTGTTATTCCTCCTTCCTCTTTCAATTAGATGGATAAGTGTGTGCATCTTTTTGAGAAGCATTTCATGATACATTCTTGGTCCTTGACTAATGCTAAATGATATATCTCAGGGGAAGTAGGTAGTGGTATTACTAGTTGGTGCAGTCATATGGACCATGTTTTGTTCCCTAAGGGGGAATGCATAAAAAAGTAAGTGTAGTGGAGAGAAAAAGAGTTGTTTTCTGGTGTTGCCCTTTGGAGTGTTTTCAAAGGGAGATGCAAATAGAAAATATAGGAAAGAGTGAGTTGGTTGAGTTTATGGCCCTTTTCCATTGATGTTAAAAGAGGAGAGAGTTGTCTAAAAAGTATAGAGAGTGATGGTGTTGTAGGGGAGAGTATGATCTGGAGAACTCCTTAGACAGGGGGAGAAGTCTATAAAAAGCTAGAGTAGCTTTAGTCAGGGGTAGTACTGCTTGTTCTATATTTTTTGTTGTTTTCTTTTATTATTGATGGTTTTTTAGAGTGTTGGTATTTTCATCAATGACAAAGGGGGAGATTGTTGGAAGATTGAATTTTTTGGGTGTTGTCATTAATGTCAACCCCTTAGAGTGTGCTACTATAGTCGCATAGATTGTTGGAGATTGTTGGTGTTGGTGATATTTTTTATGTTGGAGAGTGTTGGGTGTGTGCAAGAAGTTGAGTCCACTTTTTCGCCAAAAAGTGGAAGTGTTTTCCCTGATTTTCAGTATTTGACACATTTGACCTTAAAATTTGAAGCACTTATAGATGAAATCTTTAAAAAAGTCACTAATAATAAAATGTAGTGCTCGGAGTCTAGTTTCCAAATATGTAATTTATTTCAATACCCAGATTGTACAAATTGAGTTTTAATAGGTATTTCAAAAAACCACTGTTTAAAAGTCATTTTTTTTTACCATACCATGCACGTGTACAACATCCATATTTTGACTTAAATTATCGTATTTTTCTAAATCCTTTAGCGAAAAGTTTTATGACTCACTAAAGCTTGCTCTTGATATTT
>VDFB02185130.1:0-30652 GCA_007258455.2 Sequoia sempervirens | reverse complement strand
ATATATAATATATAATATATAATATATATTAATATAATAATATATAATATAATAATATTATAATGTATAATATAATACTATATAATATAATATATAATATAATACATAGTACATAATATATAATATATTAGTGCGATCAGGATGGACAGGTTGGAGCGGGCTTTGTTTTGTTCAGTCACTTCAACTTTCCTCAGTTGGCCGAATACGGCACACTATGCTTGGTTATCGGTGAAACCGCAGTCTTTAGGTGGCATAGAGGCATGTTGGGATCAATTCCCACGGTGTCGCTTGATTGACACATTGGGCACAGATATCTTTGTCCTAACCATGGAAGTGCCGAGTGGAATAGACCATTATTCGCATTAATCATGAAACTGGGTTGGTTGGACAGAGGCGGCTTTCCTCTCATGCTAAGGACAGATTTATTCTCCAAAATCTTCTTCCGTATATGTGATCTGTAGGATCATTATTCGGGGCTTTATTATGTTTAGGTTGCCCGTTACTAAGTATGGGCACGACATTTGGTTTTTGCTTTGTTTGTTTTCTTTTTCTATGGCAGGGTGCGCTCGACAAATTTCTGTCAATGGAGAAGCAGACGCGGTCGAAGTTTACTATCCTCATTTCGTCGGAAGAGCTGGTCTCCTTTGGGGTGGACACTCCCGTTTCATTAACTGCGACGGAAAGGCAAATTGCATTTCGCGAAATCACAGACCAGCGCCTAAAGCGTATTTTGCTCGAGGATGACCCGACGACGCTCGCGGCTGTGAAGATGGTCTTAGGCAAAGGCCACCTTGTGAGGAAAGAATATGCCCGTGACAATGCTCAAATTTCATCGCGGTTCCTCGCCGTCCTCCTGGATTTAGGTATTCCGAAGCCAGTGGCCAGGGACTTGGTGATTCGTTTGTTTCGAAAGGAATTGTTGGGCGGTCTCGACATTACCCTAAAGGCGGCTTTTAGTGGCAAGGGCATTCCGCGCCCTGAAGACCTCATCTCCCTCTGGGATTCCGATGAAGCGGTCAAAGTGTATCTGTTTCTTCTGGACCTCAAAGGACCTGCTTTATCTCGTCATCGAAAACTTGCCGACGTGGCTGTGGAGTTTCTGAAAAGAAAAATGAAAATTGTTCCGGTGGAGGGGATGGATTGGGTCGAAGGTTTCATATGCTTCACAGAAGTCAATGGTTTCTAGTGAATAGTCGGGTATTTCAGTAGCTATATGTTCTGATAGCTCTTTTTCTAGCATTCTCTGCTTACATGAACTCGAGATATAGTATTTGGCTGTTGTGGTGGTTAGGACTTTGTCAGTTTTCCTTCGTTTAGCTACTTTTATGTTTTAAACTGCATGTAAATGACCTCTGCTAGCTCTTTTTGGTGGTCTGATGGTCTTCATTGAAAATTTCCTGCTCAGCAGACGTTTGTAAAGCTTTTTCTATCTATGAAATATCACCTTATGTATCAAAAAAATAAATATAATATATTAGTATGTTAGTATATATTAAAATATTAAATATTATGTATTATAAATAATATAGGTAACATATATCTATTTTTGAATGGATAATATCCATTTTTTCTAACAAAATTGGTAGGCTCGAGGGGATTTGGTTTAGGATTGCCAAACCTGGAAAGTCAACCCAAAAAATGTGTTTACAAATTTTGCTTAGTTTTTCGAAGTTCGCCCTTGTGGTTGACAACTTTTTTTGATCCAAATTTCATGAAACTAGAAAAAATTGTTAGCTTTCCACCAATATAATGTCGTATTTTAAATTTAATAATTAATTATTATTGATTTTCTACATACATTACAACTAAAGTCTTGATTGATAGGATCATTGAAAAACTTCTATAACTTTCAAACTATTTCACATTTTTCGAATCTAAAATATGCGTTACATTCTATGCTACTATAGGATAGAAAAAAGTTAAATTTCATAAATTTTTGACCAAGTTATGGTGGTCAAACAAACACATTTTAATAATTTTGAAATGTTTTAATAAAAAAATCATAACTAATTATTTACATGCAAAAAAATTACAATTTTTTTTTTGGCACATCCGAGCATATGTTGTCTACATATATTGAAAGTTTAAAAAAAATATATTATTTTTTCTTGTACTTAAAGTGGTCAGACATACACCTACTTTTTATCTTTTTTTGAAAATTTAGTACCACTACATTGAAATTTCAAATTTTCGCAAAATAGATTCACTTTTTTCCAAAAAATGACTAGTAGCCTAGAAACTGCATTCAATTTGCTACAAGTTTTATTCTTACATATTTTTCAAATTATGATAATAACCTATTCAAATTTTTATGTCAAGTTGCCTAACTCTGTTTTTCTAAATTTTCATTTCCACTTAGGGGCCTAGTTTGGATCCCCATGATCCTGCACTAACCCAATTAAGGAAAATAAGTACTTATGCAAAATTACAATAAAGTATTCATAAATATATATACACTTCTAGTTATAAAAAAATGGATTCTCATTAATTTTGATTGTAGTCCATTTCAATTCAATTAAGGCTAAGAAAATTACCTAGTATCAAGAGAAGAACTCTTTGACACTATTAAGATGTAAGGTTTTATAGGCACTATACCCCAACACTCAAACTCATGGTTAGTTTACCCCTAGCATACAAATTACAACACCCTTTGTGGATTTTCAAATTATCACTTACAAAAGCAACTATCACCTACAAAACCATGCATGCAAATTCAAATTGCTTTGTAACAACACTAGTATGGAGCTTTGTGCATTTTAACAACACTATTTTGAGTCTTAGATCAATAATTGCAACACCCTTTGTGCATTTTAATAACACTAGCATGGATCTTAGATTGATAATTGTAACATCGTTTGTGTATTTTACAATTATCACAAATGTCATAGTAGACCCTCTCTATTAGTTAATTACTTGGAATTTTGTGCTAGATCTTTGCTTTATAAAGGGTCAAGTTTGGAGGTCTAGGTCATTCTTGAGATCATGGTTTTTTCCACTAGGTTCAAACTTGACTTTACATAATGCATAGTTATTCTCTATTGCTTGTTGGTATAAATAGGTATTTTACCTATCTAGGTCCTATTTACATGTTAAGTCCACTTAGGTCCTAGGAGGGAATCTTTCTAGTTAAGCTTATCTTTTGACATTTAATGCTTGTGTCTTAAGCCATTTAATATTTGTTGGGGTAGTTATCTCATTATACAAGATCAAGACACATGTCAAGATCTTGTCTAATCCTATCCCACATTTTTCCTTTATAAGAAAGACATCATTTGTACATCCTAGATACTTTAGTTTAGTTGAGTTAGTCCGATATATCGCTACAATCTTGAGTATTGTAGATTGGCCATATCTTGCATCCATTGTTGCAATTTTATGTTCTTGCTTTTCCCTCTTGTAGAAGGTTATTTTTTGTTTTTGTATGTGATCTTGGAGGCTTGAGTCCTTGAGTGATTCTAACATTGCTCACCTAATTAGTCTATCTATTTTGTGATTTTTTCTTACTTGAAGACTAATGATATTTATGCCTTGGAAGAGATCATTTCATCATGTGAAGAGATAAGTTCTCTAAGTTTGACCTTTAGATTTTTTTTTTTATAAAGTTGGAAAACATTAAGCAAGATTCCTTAGATGATGTATTTAGATTCATTATCCCTTTGAGTGCATCAAATCCAAGTGTTTCACTACCGATTTCCTTTTTAATGCTCTAGAATGAGAGAAGATGCTTGAATGTGTGATGATGCAAAATATTTAGGCGATTAAATATCTTTAAAAACTAGCACATAACATTAAATTTTTTTAAATGTGAACTTAGTTGGCTCATGGAGGGAAAATGAAGGGTGCCAATTAAGCAAAATTGGAGCTAGAATTTTAGAAACGAAAGGGTCAAGATTGCACCACAAAAACAACTCTAGTTGGATAAACATTCAAATTTGGACATGGCTAACATAAATATGGAGATAAGTATAGGTGAATGTGATAAATGTGAAGATAAGACAAATACATAGTATGTGCATATGAGGACAAAAAAGTTTATATGAAGGAATAAAGGCTATGAGAATGGACCTAGCATTACATAAGATTAAATCATTCATATATATATATATATTGCAAAATGTGAACTTAGTTGGGTCATGGTGAGAAAATGAAGGGTGTCAATCAACCAAAGATTGAATTTGAATTTTAGAAACAAAGGGTCGAGTTTGTGAACACAAAAATGACCCTCATTGGATAAATGATCAAATTCATGTGGCTAACCAATATATGAAAGTAGGTATAGGTGAATGTGATAAATGTGAAGATAAGGGCATATGGCGAATTCACCACTATCAATTCACTGCAGTGGAATTAATATTTTTAATAAAATCAAAGTTTTGGAAATATATATTGAAAAATATTAATGCAATTTTCGGTGAATTGCTGGCCATGAATTTTACTTGGCATTGAATTTTCCTTGCCACGCTGAATTACTGGCGGTGAATTTTCCTAGAGCCAAAGATAAGATAGATGCATAAAACTACATGCATACAGATAAAGTAAGGCCTAAAATACATAAAGATATCTCTATATATGAAGAGATAAAATCATCACAATAAAATCAATTTTACATAAGATTATGTCATTCATCAATATATACATATATCAAAACATTTCCTCAAAATAAATATAAAACTAAATTAAAAAAAACATTAATATTCAGATGTTACCATTACAATTTTAAATTTTAAATGTCTAAGCACTTTAAAATCAAACCAATGATCATTCAATCATTTCATTGAAGCAGAGCTCTTTCGTAATCTTGATGATTGCGGCTGGAGTTTCTGTACACACAGTAAAGTATAATTTGCGCTGCACCAAACAATGCCCCCAATCCGTTTGGAAGCTGCATTATAACAAATATTCCTGATTTTATTGACTTGTTAAAAAGCACCAAATCAGCTTTTCCAAAATAATTTGTTTGTCTTCAAATCCACAATTATTGGCATAAGTTTGTCTTTCAAATTCACACTTATTATTATGAAAGAGCAAGAATGAGGTGGAGGAATTTTTTTTAAGTTTTTAGATTTGATTGTGTAAATATTTTTTCATTACTGTTTCTGATTTTTTTTCTGATTCATTTCTGTTATCTGGTTCATTACATTCTGATAATGGATCTGATTTTTTTCTGATTCATTTCTATTATCTGGTTCATTACATTCTGATAATAGATCATAAAATCTGATTCTAAATATTGATGAAAAAAATTCAAAACTTTCAAAGAATTCGATATTATGAACTGCAAAAATTTAGTATCTTTTCAAATATAAAAGAAATTTACCGCCACAAATATATCTGTGCCCAAAATGCCATAGATAAACCAGCTTAAACCACATAGAAATACACTGAGTGAAAGGAAGAAGGGCATAAACTCCACACTTCTTGTCTGGACTACCAAATTCTGTGATATAAAAAGGCCCACATAGACAATCTAAATGTTAGGGAAGCTTTTGCTGTACATCATTATGACATGAAAATAAAAACATAAACAGTTAAACCACAGAAAGATCTTGTTGAATATCATAAAAGATCTTTGAAAAAAGAACATTAACAGTTTAAAGTTTAAGACTATTTTGTTGCATGTCATAAAAAAACACTATTAATTACTGTTCATTTAAGTAAATTCTGGGGAACTATTTGTAGTAAAGAGATTTGTAGGGTTTATTACAGAGTTTTATGGATATGTTTTGTGGGGTTTATTGAATAAATTTATAGGTTTGCAAGTATTAATGATAAATATTCCATTCTCAGACTCTTCTCATTTTTGTATTAGCTAATTCTATTTAATTTGAATGATGCCCTTGGCATTCGTGGCATTATGCAATATTAAAATGAAAAACGTGATCCATCAGTAAAGTGGGGAACATAACTTTGAGTGCTATTATAGCTAATTTATTATATATCTTTCACAGTAGGCAGGCGAATGCTCAGCAAAAAGACTCTGCCCAGTTTCGATCCCTTGACCGCCTTTTGGAAGCCAACAAGGTCACCGACAGTTGTTTAAATATCAGGTTTTAGTGCAAGATTAGCCTCTTCTGCTATTCTCTCTTTAGGATGGTTTCTCTGGTGCCCTGGACCACACTCTAAAAAAATTAAAGAGTAATGCCCAACAAAGCAGCACAAACAATGACTTGGGAACTTTAATTTTGAGGCTGAAAAATTAATGTGAACCTTATCATAGTGTTAATTTGAAAGTGTTTTTAATAAAAAATGTGTAGATTTTTTTCATTAATTTGGTGAAAGTTGGTCTCAGTTCTCTCAACAGTCTTCTGTATCCTTTCGGGCTTTAGTAAAATTCACCGAGGGAAAATTCACGGCCAGCAATTCATCGTGGTGGAAAATTTACCCAAGGAAAATTCACTGCTGAGTAAAATTCATGGCCAGCAATTCACTGTGGGAAAAAATGTGAATTGCTGGCAGTGAATTTTATTTGGTGATGAATTGCTGGGGTGAATTTTCCATCAGTGAATTGCTGGCGGTGAATTTGCCATATGCCATCCTTTTATGGGTGGGATATACGGTAGCTTGGCTCTGGTAGATTCTTTTTCTGATGCTAGTCGTATCTTCAATTTGATCTCAGTCAGAAGATCTTTTTGAAGAGGAAGGTTCTTTCACTGATTGGGATTCTATTGATGATACTGTTCCTCAAATTATTTCTCCTTTACTGGTACTGCTTTAATTGCTTAGCTTGTATGGATTTGACCCTTTTCTTTCTGATCTTTGTTTTAAACTTTATCTAGCTTAGACTCTGAGAATGTATCCTCTTTGCTACAACATTTTTTTAAAATTATATACCATTATCCTTTTGTATTAATAAAAGATTGAATCGGGCTTATTAAAATAAAATCATATCTATTACTCACCATTATAGACAAGGGAGCAGCGAACATAGCCACCGAAACAGCCACCCCAATGATTCCAACAAACAATTCCCGTCCTGTGCCATGTAAAACCAAAACAGAAACTGCAACAATTGCAGCAAATAAAACCAGAACTCCAATGAACAGTCTCAAAATTTTCAGCTGCCATATCCAAACAAAATACAAACAATTTTTATCATTTTACTCATTTCTGTTTTATACAAAAGCATTTTGATTTAAACAGTATATTCTAAATTTTGATTTGTTTAGATGATTCATCTTACCCGATTCTTTGAAGGGGCATAGACCAAATACAGACAGACATAAAGAATCTCAAGAACAACGCCACATCCATTAACGGAGGAGACCAGAAGGTTATCAGGGGTGACCAATGGAAGGCCATACCATGTATAAACAAGACAGTTGAACAGAGCAGTCACGTATGGAATGCCCGAGTATTCCTCTGTTGATTCCTTCTTCACCACAGAGATGAATGTAATCCTGCACAGATTACCTTTTCATCTCAATAACACGCCATTTAAATGATCCAGAAAATGGTATTAGGTAAATTCACTGCAGCAATTCATTTCAGAAAATTCACTGCAGGAAAATTCACCATCATGAAAAATTCATTTCATGGAAAATTCACCACGGGCAATTCATGCCAGTATTAACATTTTTTAATATATATTATAATAAAACAAATTATTCTCTTGTAAAAAAAATTCAAAATTTTAGAAATATATATTAAAAAATGTTAATGCCATTGACTTTCCCACAGTAAATTTGTCATGACGATGTACTTTCCCATGAATCTTCCCATGGTAAATTTTCCTAGAGCCCAGAAAATACCAACTTAAAAACATCTCCCAGGAAAGATCCAGATAACCATTGCCAATAAATCATATAAGAAAGAGGCTTACGAAGGGACTACAAATAGCGCGATTCCAAAAATATTTCCTGAAATAACAATACAGAGAACATGTACATGATTAGAAGACTTCATTAATTTGTTATTTCATTTCAAAGAAAAAAAGGGCAGTCCACAACCGAAAATGCCAAGTACAAAATGTAGATCGATCGCCATTCTTTGCTTTGCTAACGTCTACACAGATAAAACTTTACTTCGTTGCACCCTCTCTCAAAGACCGATTTAAACTAGAGAGAAACAAATTAGTGAAGAAGCAGCTCCATTTGTGAACACATTTTTCCTGTAATGTGGTTTGGCTTAAACACTACACATTAAGTATTGATTTGTGGCTGTGCTTAAGCAAGACACTAAACATTGATTTATGGTTGGGCTTAAACAACACACTAAGCATTAACTAGTGTGCCTTGTCTCATATGGGTCCCTTTTCTGATTTCTATGGTTAGAAAAAATCCATGAACATTAGATATTCATGGATTTTTTCTAACAATAGAAATCAGAAGAGGGACCCATATGAGACAGTGCACACTAGTTATGGGTCCCTCTTCTGATTTCTATGGTTAGAAATAATCTATTCATGGATTTTTTCTAACCATAAAAATCAGAAGAGGGACCCATATGAGACAGTGCAAACTAGTTGCTGGCAAAAATAAAATGGATTTTTGCTGACAATAGAAATCAGAAGAGGGACCCATATGAGATAGGGCACACCAGGCCTGAAATTTGATGGTCACTCCTACCTGTAATATGAAAATTTTATGACAGTTTGGTCATTTAAATGCCTGTCAAAAAAATTGTTTAATTTATAAATTTTTATATAAAATCTTTTATAAATGTAATATCTTGAAAAATTAGTAATAAATATAAAAATCTACTGTTATAATTAACAATTAACAAAAGTTTCTAAGTTCATATTAAAAACAAATCTTGTTAAATATATTTTAAAAGTTAAAAATAATTATATTCTATTTTGAAAAGATTCTAAATTAATATATATTTTTGTAACAATATTATAAGTCACATATATTAATATAAAAAAAATGATAACTATTATAAAAATGTCAAAAGTTTATAAATTCGTTTTAGAAAATATTCAAAAAAGTTATATTCTATTCTAATTTAATTTTTCTTTTTATAATAAAAATGATAAAATGATATATATTATAAGTTAAAATACTATATTATATTTTGCTTATAATAATTTTTTACGGTTTAATAAAAATATAGCAAGTCAAACCATACAGTCTAATAAATTTTATAGCTGTAATATACGGTCTAAAATTGAAAAAACGGTCAAATAGACCATCAAATTCCAAGCCTAGCGCACACTAGTTGTTGATAATGGAAATCAAAAGAGGGACCCATATGAGACATCGCACACTAGTCAATGCTTAGTGTGTGTTGTTTAAGCCTAGCCACGAGTCAATACTTAATGTGTATTTGTTTAAAACTAAAGCGGATTTTTTGCTCACAATGAAAATCGGAAGAGGGACCTATATGAGACACACACATTAGTCAATGCTTAGTGTGTATTGTTTAAGCCTAGCCACGAGTCAATACTTAATGTGTATTTGTTTAAAATTAAAGCAGATTTTTGCTCACAATGAAAATTAGAAGAGGGACCCATATGAGACAACACACACTAGTCAATGCTTAGTGTGTATTGTTTAAGCCTAGCCACGAGTCGATACTTAATGTGTATTTGTTTAAAAATAAAGCAGATTTTTGCTCACAATGGAAATTAGAAGAGGGACCCATATGAGACATCACACACTAATCAATGCTTAGTGTGTGTTGTTTAAGCCACGACCATGTCTTAGATCTATTTTTTTGAGAATTAAGGTGTCCAGGGCAAAATATTAAAAGAAACTAGAAGGTTGCACCTAATAAACAAATAAATAGTCCGTCAAATAATAAAAGTGAGTATAAATATATTTTTCGCTTATGTGAGTGATACAACCTAGAAGGGTTATAAAAATGAGCAATGTGCATGATGTAGGCTTAAGAAGTAGAACTCCAAAATTAAAGAGTATAAATATCAAAGTCAATTGTTAAATTTTCTAGATTAAAATAAATTTAATATAGATACATTAATTAAATTTAATACACTTTATGTACATAAATTATCTATTAAATTGTGAGTAATTTTTACTTTATTATTTAATATGGAAATTACAAATTATTATTTTATGGTTCATGAAAATTTCATATCTTTAATAAATTATCTATATATTATTTATTGAAATATTTATGAATTAGAAATTGTATATTTTAAAAATAAAACTATTAATAAAATATAACCACAATAAAATTCTTCATTTAAAAATAAATAACAATTATATTACAAGTCATTTTCATGTTTAAATGAAGGGCACGTGACGTGGTTGCAAAGGCGAGTAGAGGTCATTATCATACTTAAATCACGCACATGTTTACTTTTTGTCATTGTTTACGGTGCCCTTGGCAAATCGATTAAGACAAAAAATGATTTAGAGTGTTATTTTTCAATGTTAGGGATATGTTTGTTTTATTATGCTTTTAGGTGTAGTAATAAAGTTCATTTAAGTAAAGTAACTAAAAATTAAGATGGAAATTTAATAGGGATATGTTGTGAGAAATGTTTTGAAGTGATTAGTTAATGTTAAAAAAAAAAACGAAGGGTTA
This sequence comes from Sequoia sempervirens, assembly GCA_007258455.2. Taxonomy (NCBI): domain Eukaryota; kingdom Viridiplantae; phylum Streptophyta; class Pinopsida; order Cupressales; family Cupressaceae; genus Sequoia; species Sequoia sempervirens. The sequence continues at coordinate 20,164 of VDFB02185130.1, read as the reverse complement.
AATAAATGTCTTGGAATATTGTTTATCTTTTTTTTTTATGTGATTTTAGAAGTGGTATGTGTGACTATGAATGAATCTAACTCAAACTCACGGTTCTTAATTTTGATGTGTAAATCTAATCTCTACTACATCTTAATATTTATTTTTTTGTTCACCCCAACTCTTGTGACCTACATTATGTGATTGATAGTGTTTAGTGATAGTGTGAAATGGTACTTTAGCAAACTAGTTAACTTTTACCTTAGAGTTGACATATTCGTACTACACTCAAGCTCACTTAGATATTATCTAGACTTTTGTCTCATCACATACACACAAAACATGTGTCATCACACTCGTCTCAAGTGAGTCCACGTGTCACATCTTGTAGGGGTAGTCAAAGTTTTAATCTTACCATCTCACCTCCTCATCCTTGCCTTTATAAGGAATGTCTCTATTGTACTTTTGTATGCTCCACATTTTGATCATTGTATGATAGCTATTTGGCTAGCTATTTGTACAACTCAACTTTGTGGAAGTTCTTGGCTTCTTGCAAGTGATCTTGGTTACTCCATCATTTAAGAACACCTTTGCAAAGTTTACTAGGTAGGACGTTTTCTCATTTGGTCAAACCTTAGGATATGGATTTAATGATTGTAAAAAGAGTAAATACAAAAGACAATCATGCAATGTATGCCCTAGGAAATTATGCAAGTAGATAATATAGTTATAAATAGTTTGATAATGTGACTGAATGTATCTTGAATACTCTTATTAGATCATGTGATGATTAAAGATTAATTATAGTTGGTTCTTATTTATCTAACTCCAAAAGTGGCAAATGAAACGTTTTGAACTTCAATTCAACACATAACTAGTAAGAAGGATTTGGAAAAACCCATTATTTGAATTTAAAATTTAAAATTTTGGGTTTAATTTTCACAAATATGCAACTAACTTGGGTCACTTAGACAAATTATGGATTTGAACATAGATAGAAAGTGGATAAATTAAGGATTAGGATTGGTCCATGGGAGAAAGTGTACATGTAATTAGGAAAGGCTTGAGTTATACACCAACTTTTAGTAGAAAACATGCCACTTGTACATCAATAATCATATAAATCATAATTGAGTTATCATAAGTCAAATGAAGGGGAAAGGTATGTGATTTTTACCATTATGCCTTGTATTTTATTTAAAATTTTAATTTTTAAGAGATTTTATTCACATGCATGCTTTGTAATGGTGAAGTTACAATACACATGAAATTTCCCATTTAGTTTTGTGCGCACCTTGGTGGAATAATTCATACACAATACAAAATTAACAAGTGGCATACTCTTGTGCTAGGCTTGTCTCATGGTGCAATACCTATCTACATCCATTTCGTCTCTATTTACATAGGTCAAACTCCATTTATTCACCCTCTATTTTGTGATTTCACCCTCATTTGCACTTATTACAATATATTCACCCGTAGCATAAATATTGTCACTTTATCCTCATGGTTGATTCTTGTGTTTTTTTTTTTAATAAAAGAGGGTAAAAACTTTATTGAATCATAACAGCATTACAAAGTCCAAAGAAGGAAGCCACAAGGGGCCAAAACAACAAGAATTAATTCACACCCAAGAAGCACCTCATATCCTCAGCAACCCACTCCTCAAGAACAGGGGCCATATCAACAGGGAGATTGCTCCAATCATCCACAGACCAAGAATCAGTCTTTTCCGACGCCCATCTAGCCAGCCCATCAGCCACCCTATTCCACTCCCGTGGAATATGACGGAAAACAATGGACTCCAAGGTAGAGCACAGAGAAATAATCTGTTTGACAACCACAGCTAGCTGCCAATTCACATCCTCCAAATTTTGATTATTCAACATATCAATAACCACCTGAGAATCAGCTTCACAAACAATCCGCCGCCATCCAAGGGAAACCGCACGCTCAACCGCCAAGAGAATAGCGCTAGCCTCCATAAGATTATTAGTTTGCAAACCACGATACATAGAAAAGAAGAAAACCACCACTCCAAGGCTATCTCTACCAATACCACCAACCCCAGCATGCCCAGGGTTACCTCTAGAAGACCCATCAGTATTAATTTTCAACTCCCCTAGAGCAGGTGGGCACCAAAAGCCCTCACGAGAAACCCTCTCACGCCCACGCCTACGATGCACTTTACTCATAATACACTTCCCCCCTGTGGCAAGACCCAGGGAATTTACAACACCCAAGTCCCCAGGAGCAATCGGCACAGACAAGTCACACTTTGCAGTCAAAGTCTCCAGCAAAGCCCCAAGAATTCGCCTCCAAAGTTGCCCCACGAGCAATTTTTTATCCAAGAATATTCTTCTGTTACGTTCCAACCAGATTTGCCAAACAATCAAACTAGGACCAATGCTCCAAGCAATTTTAAGAAAAGAGGTTGTAGCAGGAGAAGAACCCTGTCTCTTCCAAAAATCCTCCAAAGAAGAGACATGGCAACACGGTAAGCTCCAAAGATTCCACCAGTGATGCCAGATAGTCTTAACAAAAGAGCACTGAAAAAATAGATGTGATAAGCATTCATCATGCTGACCACATAGAATGCACATGGAGGGGCCCTGGAACCCACGTTTGCAAAGATTATCCCAAGTAAGACACTTACCTTGAACCACGAGCCAAGAGAAAAAATTACACTTAGGCCAAGCAAATTTATTCCAAGCATGCTTCCACCAAGAAACCTGGGAGCTTCCAAAGACCTGTTTATCCAAAACCTGATAACCAGAGGCAACCGAAAATTTTCCTTTCAAGTCAGGTCCCCAAGCAAGCACATCAGCCCCTTGGAGAGAATTGCAGACACGACTCGATAAAATCTTAGCAAGCTCTTGACGATCCTCCACTGCACCACCAGGAGGCCAATCCAAGGGGCTCTTCCACCTAGACACAGAAATTTGACCCAAAGATTGTTGAGATTTAAAATCTGCCACATGACTCCAACCCGCCTCCACAAAAATCTGGCACAAATCTTGGAGATGGGGATGAGATGACACAATGGGTGGGTATCCATCCCAAGAATCATACCAGAAAAGAGCATCTCGACCCCCATTACAAATCCAAAAAAGTCCCTGTTTAACCAACTTGGCACCACGTTTAAGGGTACTCCAGATCACAGAGCCTTTCCCCTCCATACTAAACCTTGATACCTCCCTACTTTCTACTGCCCCCAAATATTTGAAGGTCAGAATTTTAGCCCAACACATATGCTGTTGAGAGCACCAGCGCCAATACAACTTAGCAGCCAAGGCCTGCCCATTCAAATCAGCCCGCCGTAAACCAAGACCCCCCTCTTGCTTTGGCCTACAAACAACATCCCACTTCACAAGACTCCATTTTCTATGAAGAAGATTACCAGCCCACAGAAAGTGACGAGACAATTTCTCGAAATCTCTAATAAAACTTGAAGGAGCAGAAAGAACAAAGTATTTATAAATAGGAAGAGCCTGGACCACCGACTTTAAAAGAGTCACTCTACCTGCTGAAGAAAGCCACCTGCAAGTCCAATGACTGACCAATCCTCGAAACTTATCAAGAGTCTCTTGCCAAAACCTTTTGGGGAGAGAGCGAACAGCAAGAGGGATTCCAAGATAGGAAAAAGGAAGCGAACCAATCTGAAACCGAAGGATACCAGCAATTCTCCTTTGAATACCTTTAGGAGTGTGGAAGAAATATATGAAGGACTTCCCCTCATTTATGCATTGCCCAGAAGCTGCCAAGTAACTGTCCAAAACACTGCGCCAATTGAGAGCCTCCTCAACCTTAGCCCTACCCATCAAGGCAGTATCATCTACAAATTGCAGATGAGACTGAGGGGGAATACCATCTCCCCAACTCCATCCCTGAAGCAATCCACTAGCAACCTGAGCACGAATGAGTCTTCCCAGGCCTTCCGCAAGGAGGATGAATAAGTAAGGAGATAGGGGATCTCCTTGCCTAAGGCCTCTAGAAGCACCAAACAAACAAGTGGGCTCACCATTGACAAGCACCGAAAAGGAGGAGGAAGTGACACAACTCCTAACCCATTCAATCCAACCCTCAGCAAAGCCAAAAGCTCCAAGGATTTTAAATAGAAAACTCCATTTAACACGATCATAAGCTTTAGCCATGTCTAACTTGATAAACATAGATTTATCTTTTGAGGATTCCATAGAGTGGATGGCCTCAGCAGCAATAGCTACCCCATCCATGATCTGTCTTCCAGCAACAAAACCCCCCTGCTCTTCAGAAATTAAGTCATCAAGCCAAGGCTTCAGCCTTTCGGCGATCAACTTAGTAATAATTTTATACACAACATTACATAGAGCTATAGGCCTAAACAAATCCAAGGAGTTAGCTCCCACCTTCTTAGGAATAAGAGCTAAAAACGTAGCATTTAGGGACTTCAACATTTGTTTATGCATAAAGGATTCTTGGACAACCTCTAAAAGGTCCAATTTAACCACTTCCCAGAACTCCTGAAAAAATTCAATGGGGAATCCATCAGGCCCAGGAGCTTTACCTTTCTTCATCTGGAATACAACCTTCTCAAGCTCCGACAAGGTAATAGGAGCAAGCAATGAGTCATTCATTTCATTAGTCACCAGCTTCGGGATACAATCTAAAATTTTAGCTTCATCCTCCTCCGCAGGAGGCGAATCCTCAGAGAAAAGGGTAGAGAAATATCGAATGCATTCAGCTGAAATAGAGGCTGAAGAGGACAAAGATTCCCCATTAGGCAACATAATAGAAGAAATAGCATTACCTTGTCTCCGATCCTTAACTGAGTTATGGAAGAAAGCAGTGTTTCGATCCCCAGCCTGGAGCCATTCAATACGAGACTTTTGTTTCCAAAAAATCTCTTCTCTTAACTCCCATTCCTCAAGCTCTTTTGTTGCAGCAACCTCTAATAAACTCAGCTCCTCTGAGAGGCCTTGATCTCGAATTTGTCTGGTAATTAGGTCTAGATTATCTCGCGCCTTTTGCTTTTCCTGAAATAAGTTACCAAAATGCTGCCTATTCCATCTTTTCAATCTGTATTTAACATACTGGAGCCTCTTTGAGAAAGAGTACATGGCAGTGCCATATGCTGGCTTCCCCTGATCCCACCAACTAGGGAGCAAAACATGAAGAGATTCATCCCTAAGCCACATGAGTTGGAACTTAAAGGTCTGTCTAGCACACCGTTGAGGCACATCAACCACTAGCTTAATAGGCCAATGATCAGAACCACGACCATCCAAAATTTCAGAGCTTATCAACCACCTGTCCCCCACCCAAAAACTAGACACCAAAAATCTATCAAGTCTTTCAGAAATAGAGGCATCGCCAATTCTCCTATTATTCCAAGTAAAAAGACCATTGCCAGGTTTGATATCCATAAGATTCAAAGCAGAGATATTGTCCTGGAGCAATAATGCAGAAGCCTCCAACCTTGCAATACCACCTCGTTTTTCTGCAAGCTCCGTGATAGCATTAAAATCGCCTCCAATAATCCAAGGATGGTAGGGAAATAAGCTGCGAACTAAACGAATGTTGGACCACAAAAGTTGCTTTCCTTGCAACTCCACAGGCGCATACACATTGGAGAAGAGAGCAATTTCCCCTGACATAAAACAAGAGGCCACCATGGAAAGGGAGGACCTGAAAGACACCCACCAAAGGGGGCAAATCTTACGCGGGTTCCATAAACATGCCACCCCGCCAGAAGACCCTTGAGCACCAATGCATTGGCATCCACCATTCCCCCATAACTTAGGAACTAGATCCATCATACCCTCCACAGAGAGCTTAGTCTCCTGCAAAAAAAGAACATCAGGCGAATGACACCTAATCAAATCCCGAACAAATTTTTGTCTAGGGCCACTGTTCAAGCCCCTAACATTCCAAGAGAGAACTATCATTTCGAGGGGCATGAAAAATGTGAATCCAGAGTCTTGACTGACCCTGACTCCACCAAAGTCTCCCCTATCATCTTAATCTTTTCCTCATCCTTCTTCCTTCCCAGCTTAGAAATTTTCTCCGGCCCCCCCTTCTTGAGAACTTTTTGCAGAACACCCAACTGAGAGGACGCCTTAATATTCTTCTTGCCCACCTCTGGACCAACTTTTTGCAAGAGGTGAACCTTATCTACACTATCTTTCACTACCTCAGCACTACCACCCAACTCAACCTGAACCTCCATTTGACGATCTGTCCCTAGAGCCGAAGTCCCATCAGTAAGCGGAGCCATAATCCCCTCTGAGTTGAGCAAAACCTGACTAGAATCTTTCCCAACCTCATCTAAGCATGGCACTCCCATACCCCCCTCCTGTTGGGGAGTAAGCATTGCCTCAACTAAAGGGCCATGCTGATCAATATCCAGAGTCCCATGATCTAGATCCAAAAATCCTGGGTTCACCTCCTATTGGCTAAGATCCTCTAGCACCTCAAACCTATTGAAGGTGTCCTCCTCCTGCCTGTCCTTCAAAGTCCTTTTATGACCTTTATTTCTGTTTCGGCCTCTAACGGGAATAAATCCATCTTCCCTACCACCAGAACCTTGAATGGGGTCCTTGCCCTTATCCACCCTAGGTGGATTAGCTGAAGGTTGAGAAGAATGAGCCTCCAAAGGCTTGGCCTTTGGACATCTGCGCAGGAGGTGACCATACTCATGACAGAAACGACAACGGAAGGGAAGTGTTTCATAATCCAGCTGTTGCACCCATGAATAATCTCCTGCACTCACTTCTAACGAGTCTGGCAATGGCTTACTTAAATCAATTTCTACACAAAACCGGGCAAAAGTCATTACCTTTTTGAATTGTGTTTGCTGAGAAGAACCCACAGGTTTCCCCAGCTTCGAGGCTAATAGGCACAACACATCCTCTCGCCAGCATTCCACAGGGAGCCTTGGAAGACGGACCCAAACCGGAACCCGATTCGGAAGTTCCTCTGCCGGGTTGAAGCCAGCATGCCATGGCTTAATAAATAAGCCCACCTGGTTATAAAAATACGGGCCCCCTTCAAAAATCCTATTCCGATCAGCCAAACAATCAAAAGTAACCATGAAGTAGTTATTTGCCAGGAGGCGGATCTCCATCTCTCCCTCAGGCATCCATGTCTTTTGAGCCCACATCTCCAAGAATTGCAAAGAAATTTTCAAACCTAAGAATTTGCAATAAAGAGAATGTCGTGCATAATAATCAATGTCTTCAGCCAACATCTCCATTGGAATGACTACGCTCGGCCTCTCTTTACACCGTTCGAGGCACCCATTAATCTTCGGAATTCTAGGCCCCCCTACCGAGCCCATCTCGACTTTCTCAGGTTCCACCGAGAAAAGATTATTATCAAAAATCTTCGAACCCTGTGGAGAGGGTTTCGATCCAAAAGCAGAACGAAAGTCCATATTGGGACAAACCCTAGAAGATTCTCCAGTATCCATCAAAGAGCACACAATGCAAGATGAGCAAGCAAGGCCCAAATAAAACCAAGAGCCCTTCGAAGAAGGCACACTCCACTAGACACCAAGGTCGCAACCCCCCAACCCCAGAATACACACCTGCTGCAAAAGAAAAGAGCCTCCCCCCAAATAGCGTAAAAAAACCCACCCCCAAGAAGCTTCAGAGAAGAAGAGAACAGATCCGACCCCCAACTACACATGCAACCACCAAAAGACCACATGCAGGCCGAGCCTAGATGGCTGCGGCCTCATGCAGTGCTTGCAGAGCCATCCTCCTCTCCAATCGAGGATTGGTCGGTTGATTCTTGTGTTAATTAAGATTAACTTAGTTCAATATTTGCATTCATTCACCATCTACCTAGTCTAATTTCACTTCTATCTGTATGCACTTAATTAAATTCACTCATGGATTCAATATCACCACTTTATCCACATGGCTCACTCTTATGTTAAACTCAAAATTAACCTAATCCAATCCTAAGGTGCATGATAATGACTTAAAATGTATGTTTTTAAACTCAAATTCAATCAACTTTATTGTCCCTTTCTACTAGCTATTATTAGACAACCTAACAAACATTTGTGCAACATGTTATGTCATGGTGTTTAAAGACATTTAATGAGTAACTAAATAGTAATTTAAAATATATATAAAAAGAAAATGAAACATAGAAAAATAGGATAAGTGAAGTTTCCCAAAATGGAAAAGTTGATCCAAAGAGGGAAAACGGTTCCTACTTCTCTACTTTCATTAGGAAATGAGATCCACACAATGAAATGGCTATGAATCTCAAGGTGGATAAAGACAAAGAGTGAATCTAAAAATTTCCCTTTTATGCTAGGATGGGATTATGAGTCAAATGGCACTTTCGGGAGAAAGATTAAAAATAGCCAATAAACTCCAAATTGTGAATTATAAATTACATTTAGAAGCTTAAAAATAAAATTGATGGAACCTACAAACTTTAGGGAGGATATGGAAGGAATAAATGTTGTGTGTACCTTTTGCAGAAAGTGCTTTTTCAAGGCTAACTAAGGACTCATTCACCCTATGGAAAATGGGCCCTGGCTAGGGCTCCTGAAAGTCTGTTTCTGGGTTTTGTTCTCCTATGTCTACACTCCCAAATTCCTGAATCTCGCAATCAAAAAATAGGAAATAAATTCTATAGGTCAATTTTTCATGATTTTGCAAGAATGGTGACAACTTTGACAAATTTTACAACTTTGTAATTTTTGTTCTTCAATAGATCTTCCACCTAAAATCTACAATCACACATCAAGAGAGAATTTATCTGTTGTTTATTAGGTGAATGGGGGTTTTCCTTGGTCAAACCCTGTTTTGGTAATTAAACCTTGAAATAAATAAAAACATGAAAGGAATGATGAATGAACAACCCTATGTCACAACTCACCAAACCCTTGGATGAATCTTTGATAATGGAGGTCTACAACTTGCATGAAATGGCTTCAATGGATGTGGATCTTGACTTTGAATATTTGCTTGAAATGATACGTTGAATTCTTGACTAAATCATGAAACCTACATCAATGTATTAGCTCCAAAAACATGCATAAATCCACATAACTTTGACATAATGCTTGGATCTTGATTGCTACAACAAATGATGAAGAAATATGCTCTTGAATGCTCTTGACAATAATCTTGGCTCTTGAAATTGATCTCCCAAAAATCTAATCATGAGACTTAGACTTGATTTGATGAAATAGCCTTGTATTTATAGTAATTTATCCTTAATTCAAATTTCACAAGCCAATATTGAAATATAGATAATTTGAAAATATTAAAATACTACGAAAAATATAATTTAAATTTAGGTCCTAGGCCTAAGTGAGGACCCATTCACCCTATATTGAATGGGTCCTAGGTCACTTACCCTTTACACACATTCTTCAAGAATGAGTGTTATGCCATGGTGTTAATGAATGCTAGGTTTTACTCTTCATAAATTGCAATTAATTGGGCTTGGATTTAAATTAAAGGGGCCAATTAAGGAAAATTAACCTCAATTAATTATTAAAGCCCTAGATAAGTGTGAAAGTGTAAAGGTACACCCTACAACACCACAAATAATTCACAATTAAGTCCATTTTAATTAATAAGGTCCTAAACTCAATGTGAATATGTAAAATACATATTACAACACTAAATTAAGGCATAATTTAGCTCATTTTATTATTAATATTTATTCCCAAATTAAGTCTAGAAAAGGGATACTTTTTCCTATACTACATTTAGCCTCCACTTTAGTGAGAGGAGGAACTTGCATCAAAATCTCACTAAAGTAGTCAAGAGGGGTCTGAGTGTACCAATGCAGATGGTATAGGATGACAAAGATCAAGGAGGGTGATCAATCCCCCAGAATCCAAGATCCCATGTCAAACCAACATAAGCACAAAAGGGACACACACAAGGTGTATGATACAAAGCAACAAAACAAGATACACAAACATACAATGTAAAAGAAAAAGAAACAAAAATAAAAATTTAAACAAGAAAGGGGTGGATCAAGCCTTGATTGTTTTCCAAACTCGATGTAGATCAAGTATCAATTGTTTGTCCAAAAATGTTCACAAGTAGAACTCGATGTCCACTATGCAAACAATGTGCATGCTCACTCTGAGCTAATGGAACCTCAGGCCATCCACTAGGTGAGCCCCCAGGAAAGTGGCTTAGTGATCAATTCATGGCTCTATTTAGGCTTCTCACCGTACAATGAGAAAGTCATTCCCTTGTTTAGGCTTCTCATCATACTAACCATACCAAAGTTATAACTTTGATAACTTCAATAGGGTGCCACAAAACAAAACTTTGAGCTTCACAAGGCCTAACAAGCTGTGTTATGCTAAACACTTATGAACAATGTATATATATATGGGTTTTTTCAAAGGGACTTTGCTTAATTTGTGTAAGGTCTGTTCTTAGGGAATATCATGCCTAATGTCTCCAAGAGAGGACAAGTCAAAGAAATATCATGCTCTTGAAGGAAATCAAACCCAATGACACCACAAAGAAAATGATGCATCATAGGAAGAAATAAAATCACACAAAGAAACATGAGTGTTGATGTATGGCTCCAATTTAAAGTGATTGATAACACCATTGTTGTGAGCAATCCACTTTAAAGTAGAAGAAGACATGAGAGCCTATTCGGAAATCCCTATGCCAAGTCAAATGTTCTTGAATGAAGCCACATCATGAATAAGGGGTTTCCCCCAAAATGAAATGCTAACCATACGAAGAAAGTATGTCACACATGAGCCAACTTAAGGCATGTTGTGCACATCCAAAGCTTTCTCTTATATATACACGGAAGGCAGTCAACTAGCCAAAAGAGACAACGACAAGTGACATATGAGGATAAGGCTATCCAACCCCCTTTTCCCCACTTAGTACAAGGCAAGGGTGACCCGAAGTGATTTATGAGAAACATGAAAAATTAGTATCAATTAGAGGAACTAGGTGCTTCAACACAAGGAAGAGCACCACAATCCTTGAGATGTCAAATTTTATCAGTTAAAGCCTTACATTCATTAGTAGAATGACCATGAACTCTATGTTATGTGCAAAATGAACTCTTGTTGTAAAATTTCTTTCATGTTCTTGGAGGGAGAGATATCAAATGATCTTGGAGGAGTCTCGACAAGATACTCTCTTGATCAATAATAGAAGATGTTCCTTTATTTTGTGACAAACATATCTCTTTCTTAGTACAAGGTGTCATACTTACACATGACTCTTTAGATTGCAAGATTTTGTACTCTCCTTGAAAGGAGGGTGAAAAATATAATGAAATCCAATCAGTAGTGTTTTGTGTGATGACATTGATGTTAATCAAAGATTTATTTGATTCTTTGGTTTCTTTCAAAGGACAATAATCAAGACCACTAGTTTCTATTAGTTTAGGATGCACCAAGGTTAAAGTTGGCTTAGAAGAATCTTTTGTAATATTGTTACTATTGAGTGAAGGATTGTTTCTTTCTTTCAAGGGAAAATAAGCAAGACCATTAGTTATTTCTTGTGTATTAGGCTCTATAGGGACATGGATAACTTGTTCTCTAGCACCACATCCTTTTCCACTATACCTAAGTTGTTTCATAAGTTCATAGCCTCTTCCATAAATATTTTTCATTTCTTTTAGATTCAATGGCTGTTCATAATCAACATCATCAAATTTTGAGGTGGATGCTTTCAAATTTTGTGTTGAAATTACCTCTTTTTCTTTTCCATTTTCAGACTCTTTTGTTATGATCTTGTATTCTCCCATGAATGTAGGTGTAAAATCCAATGATCCCAAATCATCCACCGATAATATTGTGATGGGTTTAGGGAACTTATCTTTTTGTTCTTATTGCATGGTTTCAACTTTTGAAGTTGGTATCAATGTTTTTAGAAGACTTTGTTTATCTTTCTCAGTGTGTAAAAAACTTTCAAGTTCAGGGTCGGCCTTGAGTGCATAAAATTTATTGTTGTAAAAATACTTCATTCAATGATGAAGTGTTGAAGGTGCCGCCTACATTTCATGAATCCATGGTTTGCCTAAAAGAAGATTATATGAAAGATCTTGGGGAATAACATGGATGGTAGTTTGCAATGTGCCTTTCCTAATGATAACAGGTAATGTGATCACACCAAGAAATTGTTTTCCTATGTTATCAAATCCATGAATAGATAAAGAATCAGGTTGAATTTGGCTTTTTTTTACTCCAATATTATCAAGAAGGTTTATACTACACACATTAAGCGTCGAACCATCATGGATTGTCAATGAGAGTTCATTTTATCTTCTAGGTATTAATCTTAGCTATTATCATGAAGGCTTAATTTTGTTTTTGCACTTCCAAAGGAGGTAACTCATCTTGATGGAGAGTAATGTCTAAGTTGATCAGAGTTATAGATTGAATTTGGGCTACCACATCATTTGGTTGCACGTTAGGAGGGGTAGGAGCTTGTTGTAAAGCACTTTGACTTGCATGTTATGATAACTAGGTGATGCTTGAATAAGGTCCCATAAGGATATCTTAGTAGGAGTATTTTTTAGTTGTTCAACAAGATCATACTCCTGTCCACTTTGTAAAGGCAAACAAGGAGCACTGGGTAAGATAGGTTGAGGTAATGGGAGGGATGTTGGAGTTATTTGTCTTGGTTGCATATTTTTTCTAGTATTATATTTATGAGCAATGATATTGTAACTCGATTGCTACGAAACATTATCATTATCAAGTTGCCTTGTAGATGCTTCGTATAAGGAAGATAAGGTAGTAGAACAAATTCCTACATTAATCTTGAGAGGAGAAAAATGTGAAAATTTTACAAATCCTTAATAGTTACAGAAAATTAAATAGAAATAAACATAAATATCATGCATACCAGGACACTGTGATTTACATGGGGAATACCCTTTCGGGAGAAAAACCCCACACTCTAAAAGCCATCCAATATATGATTTAGTAAATCACAAAGATTACAATATACTTGCAGAGCAAGCTTCTCACAGGAGTATCACCACTAAGAGATCAAAAGACAACACGATCGCTATCAGACTCTCACAAATCATCACAATCTCTACCTACAGCAGTTGTAATACAATTCCCTCATAAAATAGAGTTACATTCTAGGGCAAGACAAACCAAAAAAATATCCACCATTAGATATAAAACCTAATAATGAATGGTCCAGATTTATAATATATCATTTATTTAATGTATGTCAGCCATTCTAGAAGTTTCTTGAAAAAGTTAACATACTCACATTTTGCTCCAGGTGCTGCCATATTATACACCTATCGGTGTAACTAGGAAACATATGTATAAATATATATATATATATATATATATATATATATATATATATATATATCCTATCAATGATAAATCGTATATAATTGCAAGGTTGAGACACATTTTTCCAACAAATCTCCCACTTGTCAAACACCTTGCAAGAGCAACGTGAGGGTGTAAACATCATATCTTTAATTGCTAGAGGCCAAAAGGCCCATAGTCTCTGACCACCATTTGAACTTCTTTGTGCTCACAGACTTAGTTAAAGAATCAACAAGATTCATCAAAGTCTCTACGTTAACCAACTTCACCCTGCTATCTTCGACCATATCTCTAACAAAATGATATTATACATCAATGTGCTTGGTCCTGGCATGATCAAATGTCGGGTCCTTGGCTAGACATATCACACTATGACTGTCGCAATAAATTGGCATGTTGCACCTTATTTTATACCAATATCTAAATATAGTCTCTTAAGCCAAATGGATTCTTTACAAGCATGAGTAGCTTCCATATACTCTGCTTTGATAGTGGAAAAAGCAACCACAACCTACTGCTTACTCATCCAGCTAATTGCACCACCAAATAAAGGAAACACATAAGCATTGGTAGATTTTATGCTGTCTGAATCCACATAACCATGAATATCAAGGGAAATTTCATCTTCAATCATATTACTATGATAACATAAGGAATAATTTGAGGTACCCCATAAATATTTGAAGACTCTTTTAAGTATATCCCAATGAACTCTACTAGGATTAGACATATATCTAGAAAGAACTCCCACTGCTTGGGAAATATCTGGTCTAGTACATACCATTTACCCACAATAGTGGTTTACAATTTTTGGCCAAACTGGACAATGAAATTATTATTTTTAACTGAATCTTTACATTCAGGCACCTATAGTGGCTAAACCATGAAGAATTTGGAGATGATGCAAACTAGAGTCTCGTCACATTTTGTATGCAGATTCTTAAAACATTTTTTTCAAAATTTTTGGAATCAGATTGCACTTCTTTTTCCATCTCCCACAAAAACTGGTTTTTTTCAAAAAACAGTATTTTTAAAAAGTGACACACACCATATAACGCATAATTTTTTTTCCATCAAGGATAAAATTCTAATTCTTTCAAATTTAGATTTGTAACTCCAATATCTAGTGCTTCCACTTGGTTAGATAGCTTTTTATTGAATATTTTTTCTTTAATAAAGTTTCAAATTCAAACCAATTACTATTCAGACATAGCACGGCCGTATAACATACATCAAACTTCCAACTGCACTTTGGTAAGGCATTCTACTCATCTCTTCCATCTTCGATGGGGATGCTGGACAATCTAAAATAGATAACTTTGTTCCAAATGAAATAAGAAAACACAATGGTCTACAATCATGCATATCAAACCTCTATAAAATTGAATTCACATACTTTGGCAAAGCCATAGCTTTTTGTTCACTCTATCTCTTTTAATTTCTTTCTCAAGAATGTGTTTGGCTACACCAAGATCTTTCATTTCAAATTTAGCAGCAAGTTGAGATTTCAGTTCTGAAATCACACCTTTCCCTTTGCCAATAAATAACATATCATCAACATATAATGCAATAAATACGAAATGATCACCATTAGTTTTATAATGAACACAATGATCTGATTTAGAACACTCAAATCCTAAAATCAACACATATGTATCAAATTTTTGGTACCACATCCTAAGACTCTATTTTAAGCCATACAAAGATTTCTTCAATTTTCAAACTAATTTACTTTTACCTTTCACCACGTAGCGCTTTGGATGTTTCATATAAATATCCTCGTCCAAATCACCATCAAGGAAGGCAATTTTCATATCCATTTTCTCAACCTCTAAATCATAAGCAACAACAATAGCAAGCCAAAATCTAATGGATGAAATTTTTTTAACAAGAGAAAATATCTCACCATAATCAACACCCTCAACTTTAGAGTAACCCTTCACAACCAACCTTGCTTTATACTTCTCAATACTTTGTTTACATGTTCACCTCCTAAAAAACAAGTTCCATGATCATATCACCATCATATTTATGCTACTTCTTCATTTTTCTTTATTACATTTATTCTAAAGAACCCTTTGAAGGATTGTGAAGGATAAGAAAATGATAGGTCTACCTTCTTGAATTCATTACTAGATATGACTCTTTTAATGGTAAGTAGAGAGAGAAGTAATACTTTATTTACAAAGGAAATCATTAAGAAATGCTTCTAGAAAATGTCTTAGAATAAAAACTTAATGTTGCAAAAAGTATTTAGGAACTTCTTTTCAATTACCATTTTCTCCTCATCCTTTTAAACCTTCTAGCTTCTAAAATTTATTTTGCATAGCTTAAGTAAGGAATACCAGTTCACTATTGAGATTTGGATTTAATTGACCACCAAACACCAACTACAACTTCAATATAGTTTCCATCTATAAGGCTTCCATTTCTTCATCTCTACATGTCATAAATTTTTCAATTGGGAGACATAAAAGACATAGTTTCTAACCTTTTATCAACTTGAGAATTTTCCACAACCTCTTCCATTTCTTGACATTCTTCATCATTGAATTCATAATCTATATAAATAATTAAACATCATTCTTCATTTTTAAAAACAATTTGTCTCTTTGACAACTCATTTTCTTCTAACACTATGAATTAAAGTAATTGTGTGGGTTGGGTAGAATATTCTCCCTTTCTTTATTGAGATTTTTGTATTTTTTTTTTTAGATTGCAGGAATCGGGTAGCACGACCCCATATAAACTGCAGTGCGCCTGGTAAACTTTTTAACGTGACCAGTAGTGTTGGTGCGACATGCCCTCCGGTACCATAGGGGTGGGGGAGACTAGACCTCATGACCAACCTCTTGCAACAGGAAAGATTTATCCAACCGAGCTAGGGCCCCAACCCCAGATTTTAGTATATTTGATTAGCTACTTATCTTCCAATTTTTACTAAACATTTAACCTTTCAAATAGAACATATATTTATTTATAATAATTTTGTTGCCTCTTTAGTACTTAAGACATTCAAAGCATGTTCTGCAACTTCCATTTGTAGCATTCTAGATAGAATCATCTTATCTTCAATTTCAAGGTCTTTTTCTATGTGAATTTTAAGCTAGATGTTAAATTATTCCTTGTCAACATAAATCTAATCTTAGGTTGTAGTGCAACAATAAAAATGTGGAGTTAGTTATTTGGATTTGACTGATTAGCACAAGGAAGCAATCTTAATACCTTATTGAAATGGGCAATGAACTCCCTCATATTTTTATCTTTTTTTTTGTATTTTTAAAAAATGGAGCAACAATGTATACACATATATGACTAGCTTGAATTTTTCTATTGTTTTATCATGTAGTTCCAACCTATGATGCATTCATATTCATGGTGATAAAACCAATCAATAGTAGGACCAATGAGGGTTTCCAAAAAAATCCTTGCAAAAACATTTCTTCCTTGATCTCTAAATTGCTACACTCCACATTGAAAGCTCGAACATGATTATCTTGTGAATTTTCTCTAGAAAATTTTAGAGAGTTCTTCCTTTAACCCAAAAGAAGGTCACTCTATCTAGTTAATGCTAGAGGCTTGAAATGGTTTTCCCATGGGATAATTTTTTTTAATACCATAATGCAATTTAGAAAAATAAGTAGATCAAGTATCTTATTTCATTATAGTTTCCAACCTCCATTCCAAGATAGGTTTCTTGATTTTTTTGGAGACCAAAATGTATTGACACTTCAATCCATAGCAAAGTCACCAAAAAAATGTTAGCATGTAAATTAGTTGTGATATATCTCTAACTTGTCTAATGAGGAACTTGATGCAACCTTACAACAAGATAAATTATGATGTGAACTTGCAACAACAAGAGAAATGCATAGTGATTTTTGTTGTTGTTGAAAGTTCTCATCATTCCTTATTGGGAAAGTCAGAGAAATATTGTAATGGTTTATTTTCTTGTTAATAGTTTTTAAATGACTAATGATCATAGTTTTTAAATTTTTTTATAAAGAAATAATTATTTCTTATTGGTTACTAACTTAGAATTCTTATTATTGTCACTAGAAACAATTAACATTTAGAGGTTTCAACCCATCCAACTTGAGAGCATTTTTTCCATTATTGCATGAAGCGACTCAAATTTACTGACTAAAATATTGAATGTGTTAGCTTATACTATATGGGATACAATCAAAGGCCCTTACAATGATTATGCACTTTTACACGTCTGGAAGTCCATTTATCTAGAATTGCATAAGTGTATGAATAAAGATGGCCAATTACAAATACACCATCCTATACAAATTTGAACCATTTTATAAAATTCTTGCACAACCTCCAAATTTAAATTTCAAAATTAATTTCTTAACACAAATTAATAACAGTAAATAGAACCACATATTATTTAATAATAACTATTTATTTATACTTATCAATACTAAATTTTGATTAATGTATAAGTTATTCTATCCCACTACAACAAGATAACTATTTATCAATTAATTGTGCTAATCCTTCTAATTGTTATAAAATATACTTAAATGTCAATTTCTATCCAAACTAGTGGATGCTTTTTTATTAATTATTATTTTAATAAAAAATATATAGTCTCACCTAATGTTCAAAAGGGTACACAAATTAATGATAATTAAAAAAATATTATATATATATTTGGTGTCACATGAATCACATTGTTGTTTTTTTAATTAATTGCAAGGATGGAAAGGCCAAATTCCAAAAAAGTAGTCATTTTCATTTTAACTTAAATGTCACATTTTAATTGTTAAATGGGGACAGATAATAAATGGGTTGTAACGTCAACTAGATTTTCTATTGAAATCATCTACCTTTCACTATCATACTTAAACTAGCATATCTATCTTATTAAATAAGATATATAAATAACGTCGAGATATATCATTTTTAAGGAGTTATTAAACTTTGTATTTATATTACATTTGTATTATTTTTAAAATTATAATATATTATGCTTATTATTATTGAAAATATTTTTTCCATAAATCTAATTATTTTAAAATTACATTAAATTAAATAATATTATTATTATTTACTTCCTCTTTCTCCTTCCCTACCTCTATCTCTTTATATTTTCACCTATCTATACCTTTTTTATCACTTATCTCTATCACCTTATTTATCTCTCACTCTTGCCACCTATATCTCTATCTCGCTATGTATCCCTCCCCCTCTTTATCTATACCTCATTATATTAGCCTCTATCTCTTTCTCTCTCTCTCTCTCTCTCCCCTTCTTCATTCTCTATCTTATTCACTTCATCTCTCCCTCCATCTCTTCTACTCTATATCTTTATCTTTATTCCTCACTCGATCTCCCTCTCACTCATCTCTCTATCTCTTTCTATCCATATCCTTCTCTACATATATTTCCCTCTCTCTTTATCTCTTTTCCTATCCCTCTCCATCTCTCTATATCACCATCTATTTATCTCTCCCTCTCCCTCTCCCCCCCCCTCTTCTCTTGCCATCTCTACATATCTCTCCCTCTTCCCCATCTTCTCTCCCCCCCTCTCTCTCTCTCTCCCCTATCTATATCTCCCACTCCATCTCTATTTGTATTTCTCGACTTCTCTCTATTTCTCTCTCTTTATCTCTCTCCCCCTCTTCATCTCTCTATATCTCCTTATATCTCTATCTTTATATCACTCTATCTCTCCCTCTTCCTCCTTTGTATCTCTTCTTCTCTATCTATCACTCTTTGTCTCTCTCCCTCTATCTCTCTATCTTTATTTCTCCATCTCTCTCTATATCTCCATCTTCCTCTTTTGTTCTAAATTCATCTCTACCTGGATCTATTTGTCTCACTCTTCTTTTGTCACTCTATATTAATCTCTACCACTATATTCCTCTCTGCCCTTCCATCTCTAGAAATGTCTCCCTCTCTCTACCCATCCATCTCTCTCCCTATCTCTAGAAATGTCTCCCTCTATCTTATTCATTACATCTCTCCCTCCATCTCTTCTACTCTATATCTTTCTCTCCATCTCCCCCCTCTTCTTCTCTCTCCCTCTCTACATATATCTCCCTCTTCCTCATCTCCTCTCTCTCACTCTACCTATCTCTCTCCCTTTCTCTCTCTCCCTCTCTTTATCTCTCCCTCTCTTTCTCCCTCCCTATTCCCCTATCTATCTTTATATCTCAACCTCTCTCCTTTTATCTTCCCATATATCTCTATATCTATGTCTTTCTATTCTCATTTATCTCTCTCTTTCTCTCCCCCCTACTTCTATCTCCCTCTCCATTTTCATTTGTCTTTCTCTACTTCTCTCTATTTTTCTCTCTTTATCTCTCTCCCTCTCCCCCTCTCTCTATATCTCCTTATATCTCTATCTTTATATCACTCTATCTCCCCATATATCTCTCTCTATCTCTTCCTCTCCCTCCTTATCTCTTCCTCTCTTTTTCTCCCCCTCTATCTCCCTATCTCTCTCTATATCTCTATCTATTTTTCTCCTTCTTCCTCTCTCATTCTATATTCCCTTAAAATAACTTATTATAAACAAAAACAACAAAATATAGCTTTGACCATTTATATAAACTTCTGAAATATCAATTTTGTGGTAGGTCTAGGTTTATGTCTTTTAGGACTTTCACATGGCATCTCCAAGTCAAATAGAATTAATTCATTCTCTCGCTTGAACAAAAGATGTCTGACTAAAATCTCCTTTTTGTAAGTTCAAACTCACCAAGTTTCAATAGAGTAAATCAAATTTATAAAAATTCAAGTTGAACAAGATGCATTTCTGCAGTAACAATATGTATAAAGTCTTAGCTTTTGGGGAATTTGGTCGGTGATATGTCTCGTTGTTATTGCCATTTAAATATTAAATGATAATTAGAAAGG